>JACCIZ010000065.1:0-105888 GCA_025506415.1 Flaveria robusta
AAGAGTGAACTCGTATTCACTCACTGGAATTTAGAATCAATGTATAAATAAGATTGAAAGTAATCACGCGTTAAGTTGAAACACAATGTGTGATCAATAAAGGAAGTCATATCGAGGGCAAACGAAAAAGTAAGTTAGATTTCTATAAACTACAGTCAAAATCGTGCCGTATTGATTTGTGTATTGAAGTATTCTCGAAAACTTAATACAATATAGGTGAAATGAACTACGCATAATAAACAATAATAGCAATTGTTCTTGCACGAATGGTTTTTGCTTCATGTAACAACCATCAATCCTTGAACTTTGATTCTAAATCCTTCTAAACACACTCTTGAACTATTTAAATCAAAAGCAAGTATAATGATCACTAAAATTATACTAAAAATCAAAAATAAAACAATTGTGTGTATACTTTAGACGAAACCAAACACGACAACACCATCACATAATTGCCAACAAATCGATCAACTCTCATGCAAGTCATACCTAATCACTCTATCCCCATCTTCTACCACTCTTGCCTACAATAAGCCTAAACGATTACAAATGACAACTTTTGATCTATAAAATCGTTGTTGAGCACCGAGGCCAACATAGAAGTTGCAAAAGACAAAGAGTGAACTCGTATTCACTCACTGGAATTTAGAATCATTGTATAAATTAAGATTGAAAGTAATCACGCGTTAAAGTAGAACACAATGTTGATCCATAAATGGGAAGTCATATCACGTGCAAACGAAAATAAGTTAGATTTCTATAAACTATAGTCAAAATCGTGCGAGTATTGATTTGTGCATAGAAGTATTCTCGAAAGATTAATACAATACAAGTGAAATGAACTACGCATAATAAAACAATAAATAGCAATTGTTCTTGCATGAATGGTTTTTGCTTCATGTAACAACCATCAATCCAATGAACTTTTGATTCTAAAGCCTTCTAAACACACTCTTGAACTATTTTATTCAAACGCAAGTATAATGCTCACTAAAATCATACTAAAAATCATAAATAAAACAATTGTATGTATACTTTAGACGAAACCAAACACGACTACACCATCACACAATTTGCCTAACAAATCGATCAACCTTTGCCAAATCATATCTTAATCACTCTATCCCCATCTTCTAACACTCTTGCCTACAATATACACTAAAACGATTACAAATGACAACTTGTGATCTATAAAATCGTTGTTGAGCACCGAGCCAACAATAGAAGTTGCAAAACACAAAGAGTGAACTCGTATTCACTCACTGGAATTTAGAATCAATGTATAAATTAAGATTGAAAGTAATCACGCGTTAAAGTTGAAACACAATGTGTGATCAATAAATGGGAAGTCATATCAAGGGCAAACGAACAAGTAAGTTAGATTTCTGTAAACTACAGTCAAAATCATGCGAGTATTGGTTTGTGTATCGAAGTATTCTCGGAAGCATAACACAATATAAGTGAAATGAACTACGCATAATTAAACAATAAATAGCAATTGTTTTTGCACGAGTGGTTTTTGCTTCATGTAACAACCATCAATCCATTGAACTTTTGATTCTAAAGTCTTCTAAACACACTCTTGAACTATTTTAATCAAACGCAAGTATAATGATCACTAAAATCATACTAAAATTCAAAAATAAAACAATTGTGTGCATACTTTAGACGAAGCCAAACACGACAACACCATCACATAATTTGCCCAACAAATCGATCAACCCGTGCCAAGTCATAACCTAATCACTCTATCCCCATCTTCTAACACTCTTGCCTACAATATGCACTAAAACGATTACAAATGTCAACTTTTGATCTATAAAATCGTTGTTGAGCACTTAGCCAATAATAGAAGTTGCAAAAGACAAAGAGTGAACTCGTATTCACTCACTGGAATTTAGAATCATTGTATAAATTAAGATTGAAAGTAATCACTCGTTAAAGTAGAAACACAATGTGTGATCAATAAATGGGAAGTCATATCAAGTGCAAACGAAAAAGTAAGTTAGATTTCTATAAACTACAGTCAAAATCGTGCGAGTATTGATTTGTGCATAGAAGTATTCTCGAAAGATTAATACAATACAAGTGAAATGAACTACGCATAATAACACAATAAATAGCAATTGTTCTTGCATGAATGGTTTTTGCTTCATGTAAAAACTATCAATACAATGAACTTTTGATTCTAAAGCCTTCTAAACACACTCTTAAACTATTTTAATCAAACGCAAGTATAATGCTCACTAAAATCATACTAAAAATCATAAATAAAATAATTGTATGTATACTTTAGACGAAACCAAACACGACTACACCATCACACAATTTGCCTAACAAATCGATCAACCTTTGCCAAATCATATCTTAATCACTCTATCCCCATCTTTTAACACTCTTGCCTACAATATACACTAAAACGATTACAAATGACAACTTTTGATCTATAAAATCGTTGTTGAGCACCGAGCCAACAATAGAAGTTGCAAAACACAAAGAATGAACTCGTATTCACTCACTGGAATTTAGAATCAATGTATAAATAAAGATTGAAAGTAATCACGCGTTAAAGTTGAAACACAATATGTGATCAATAAATGGGAAATCATATCAAGGGCAAACGAACAAGTAAGTTAGATTTCTGTAAACTACAGTCAAAATCATGCCAGTATTGATTTGTGTATCGAAGTATTCTCTGAAGCATAACACAATATAAGTGAAATGAACGACGCATAATAAAACAATAAATAGCAATTGTTCTTGCACGAATGGTTATTGCTTCATGTAACAACCATCAATCCAATGAACTTTTGATTCTAAAGTCTTCTAAACACACTCTTGAACTATTTTAATCAAACGCAAGTATAATGATCACTAAAATCATACTAAAAATCAAGAATAAAACAATTGTGTGCATACTTTAGACGAAACCAAACACGACAACACCATCACATAATTTGCCCAACAAATCGATCAACCCGTGCCAAGTCATAACCTAATCACTCTATCCCCATCTTCTAACACTCTTGCTAATAATATGCACTAAAACGATTACAAATGTCAACTTTTGATCTATAAAATCGTTGTTGAGCACCGAGCCAACAATAGAAGTTGCAAAATACAAAGAGTGAACTCGTATTCACTCACTGGAATTTAGAATCAATGTATAAATTAAGATTGAAAGTAATCACGCGTTAAAGTTGAAACACAATGTGTGATCAATAAGAGGGAAGTCATATCGAGGGCAAACGAAAAAGTAAGTTAGATTTCTATAAACTACAGTCAAAATCGTGCCTGTATTGATTTGTGTATCGAAGTATTCTCGAAAACTTAATACAATATAAGTGAAATGAACTACGCATAATAAAACAATAAATAGCAATTGTTCTTGCACGAATGGTTTTTGCTTCATGTAACAACCATCAATCCATTGAACTTTTGATTCTAGCCTTCTAAACACACTCTTGAACTATTTTAATCAAAGCAAGTATATGATCACTAAAATTATACTAAAAATCAAAAATAAAACAATTGTGTGTATACTTTAGACGAAACCAAACACGACAACACCATGACATAATTTGCCCAACAAATCGATCAACTCATGCCAAGTCATAACCTAATCACTCTATCCCCATCTTCTACCACTCTTGCCTACAATAAGCACTAAAACGATTACAAATGACAACTTTTGATCTATAAAATCGTTGTTAAGCACCGAGGCAACAATAGAAGTTGCAAAAGACAAAGAGTGAACTCGTATTCACTCACTGGAATTTAGAATCATTGTATAAATTAAGATTGAAAGTAATCACGCGTTAAAGTAGAAACACAATGTGTGATCAATAAATGGGAAGTCATATCAAGTGCAAACGAAAAAGTAAGTTAGATTTCTATAAACTATAGTCAAAATCGTGCGAGTATTGATTTGTGCATAGAAGTATTCTCGAAAGATTAATACAATACAAGTGAAATGAACTACGCATAATAAAACAATAAATAGCAATTGTTCTTGCATGAATGGTTTTTGCTTCATGTAACAACCATCAATCCAACGAACTTTTGATTCTAAAGCCTTCTAAACACACTCTTAAACTATTTTATTCAAACGCAAGTATAATGCTCACTAAAATCATACTAAAAATCATAAAAAAAACAATTGTATGTATACTTTAGACGAAACCAAACCTACACCAATCACACATTTGCCTAACAAATCGATCAACCTTTGCCAATCATATCTTAATCACTCTATCCCCATCTTCTAACACTCTTGCCTACAATATACACTAAAACGATTACAAATGACAACTTTGATCTATAAAATCGTTGTTAAGCACCGAGCCAACAATAGAAGTTGCAAAACACAAAGAGTGAACTCGTATTCACTCAATGGAATTTAGAATCAATGTATAAATTAAGATTGAAAGTAATCATGCGTTAAAGTTGAAACACAATGTGTGATCAATAAATGGGAAGTCATATCAAGGGCAAACGAACAAGTAAGTTAGATTTCTATAAACTACAGTCAAAATCATGCCAGTATTGATTTGTGTATCGAAGTATTCTCGGAAGCTTAATACAATATAAGTGAAATGAACTACGCATAATAAAACAATAAATAGCAATAGTTTTTGCACGAGTGGTTTTTGCTTCATGTAACAACCATCAATCCATTGAACTTTTGATTCTAAAGCCTTCTAAACACACTCTTGAACTATTTTAATCAAACGCAAGTATAATGATCACTAAAATCATACTAAAAATCATAAATAAAACAATTGTTTGTATACTTTAGACGAAACCAAACACGACAACACCATCACATAATTTGCCCAATAAATCGATCAACCCGTGCCAAGTCATAACCTAATCACTCTATCCCCATCTTCTAACACTCTTGCCTACAATATGCACGAAAACAATTACAAATGACAACTTTTGATCTATAAAATCGTTGTTGAGCACCGAGCCAACAATAGAAGTTGCAAAAGATAAAGAGTGAACTCGTATTCACTCACTTGAATTTAGAATCAATGTATAAATTAAGATTAAAGTAATCACGCGTTAAAGTTGAACACAATGTGCGATCAATAATGGGAAGTCATATCAAGCAAACGAACAAGTAAGTTAGATTTCTGTAACTACAGTCAAAATCATGCTAGTATTGATTTGTGTATCGAAGTATTCTCGAAAGCTTAATACAATATAAGCGAAATGAACTACGCATAATAAAACAATAAATAGCAATTGTTGTTCTTGCACGAATGGTTTTTGCTTCATGTAACAACCATCAATCCATTGAACTTTTGATTCTAAAGCCTTCTAAACACACTCTTGAACTATTTAATCAAACGCAAGTATAATGATCACTAAAATCATACTAAAAATAAAAAAAAACAATTGTGTGTATACTTTAGACGAAACCAAACACGACAACACCATCACATAATTTGCCCCACATCGATCACCCGTGCCAAGTCATAACCTAATCACTCTATCCCCATCTTCTAACACTCTTGCCTACAATATGCACTAAAACGATTACAATGACAACTTTTGATCTATAAAATCGTTGTTGAGCACCGAGCCAACAATAGAAGTTGCAAAAGACAAAGAGTGAACTCGTATTCACTCACTGCAATTTAGAATCACGTATATTAAGATTGAAAGTAATCACGCGTTAAGTTGAAACACAATATGTGATCAATAAAGGGAAGTCATATCAAGGGCAAACGAACAAGTAAGTTCATTTCTATAAACTACAGTCAAAATCGTGCGAGTATGATTTGTGCATAGAAGTATTCTCGAAAGCTTAATACAATACAAGTGAAATGAACTACGCATAATAAAACAATAAATAGCAATTGTTCTTGCACGAATAGTTTTTGCTTCATGTACAACCATCATCCAATGAACTTTTGATTCTAAAGCCATCTAAACACACTCTTGACTATTTTAATCAAACGCAAGTATATAATGATCACTAAAATCATACTAAAAATCATAAATAAACAATTGTATTTATACTTTAGAAACCAAACACGACTAACCCATAACAATTTGCCCAACAAATCGATCAACCATTGCCAAATCATATCCTAATCACTCTATCCCCATCTTCTAACACTCTTGCCCACAATATGCACTAAAACGATTACAAATGACAACTTTTGGTCCATAAAATCATATTTGAGAGCCAACAATAGAAGTTGCAAAAGACAAAGAGTGAACTCGTATTCACTCACTGGAATTTAGAATCAATGTATAAATTGAGATTGAAAGTAATCACGCGTTAAAGTTGAAACACAATGTGTGATCAATAAATGGGAAGTCATATCAAGGGCAAACGAACAATTAGATTTCGATACTACTGTAAACTACAGTCAAAAGTGCGAGTATTGATTTGTGTATCGAAGTATTCACGAAAGCTTAATACAATATAAGTGAAATGAACTACGCATAATAAACAATAAATAGGAATTGTTCTTGCACGAATGGTTTTTTGCTTCATGTAACAACCATCAATCCATTAAACTTTTGATTCTAAAGCCTTCTAAACACACTCCTGAACTATTTAATCAAACGCAAGTATAATGATCACTAAAATCATACTAAAATCAAAATAAAACAATTGTATGTATACTTTAGACTAAACCAACACGACAACACAATCACATATTTGCCCAACAATCGATCAACCCGTGCCAAGTCATAACCTAATCACTCTATCCCCATCTTCTAACACTCTTACCTACATATGCACTAAAACGATTACAATGACAACTTTTGATCTATAAATCGTGTTTAGCACCGAGCCAACAATAGAACTTGCAAAAGACAAAGAGTGAACTCGTATTCAGTCACTGGAATTTAGAACAATATATAAATTAAGATTGAAGTAATCACGCGTTAAAGTAGAAACACAATGTGTGATCAATAAATGGGAAGTCATATCTAGTGCAAACGAACAAGTGAGTATATTTCTATAAACTACAGTCAAAATCGTGCGAGTATTGATTTGTGCATAGAAGTATTCTCGAAAGATTAATACAATAAGTGAAATGAACTACGCATAATAAAACAATAAATAGCAATTGTTCTTGCACGAATGGTTTTTTGCTTCATGTAACAACCATCATCGAATAACTTTTGATTCTAAACCTTCTACAACACTCTTGAACTATTTTAATCAAACGCAAGTATAATGCTCACTAAAATCATACTAAAAATCATAAATAAAACAATTGTGTATCTATGCTTTTTACGAACCAAACACGACTACACCATCACACAATTTGCCTAACAAATCGATCAACCTTTGCCAAATCCTATCTAATCTCTCTATCCCATATTCTAACACTCTTGCCTACAATATACACTAAAACGATTACAAATGACAACTTTTGATCTATAAATCATTGTTGAGCACCGAGCCAACATAGAAGTTGCAAAAGACAAAGAGTTAACTCGTATTCACTCACTGGATTTAGAATCAATGTATAAATTAAGATTGAAAGTAATCACGCGTTAAAGTTGAAACACAATGTGTTATCAATAAATGGGAAGTCATATCAAGGGCAAACGAACAAGTAAGTTAGATTTCTGTAAACTACAGTCAAAATCATGCCAGTATTGATTTGTGTATCGAAGTATTCTCGAAAGCTTAATACAATATAAGTGAAATGAACTACGCATAATAAAACAATAAATAGCAATTGTTCTTGCAAGAATGGTTTTTGCTTCATGTAACAACCATCAATCCATTGAACTTTTGATTCTAAAGCCTTCTAAACACACTCTTGAACTATTTTAATCAAACGCAAGTATAATGATCACTAAAATCATACTAAAAATCAAAAATAAAACAATTGTGTGTATACTTTAGATGAAAACAAACGCGACAACACCATCACATTGTTTGCCCAACAAATCGATCAACCCGTGCCATGTCATAACCTAATCACTCTATCCCCATCTTCTAACACTCTTGCCTACAATATGCACTAAAACGATTACAAATGACAACTTTTGATCTATAAAATCGTTGTTGAGCACCGAGCCAATAATATAAGTTGCAAAAGACAAAGAGTGAACTCGTATTCACTCACTAGAATTTAGAATCAATGTATAAATTAAGATTGAAAGTAATCACGCGTTAAAGTTGAAACACAATGTGTGATCAATAAAAGGGAAGTCATATCGAGAGCAAACGAACAAGTAAGTTAGATTTCTGTAAACTACAGTCAAAATCATGCCAGTATTGATTTGTGTATCGAAGTATTCTCGAAAGCTTAATACAATATAAGTGAAATGAACTACACATAATAAAACAATAAATAGCAATTGTTCTTGAACGAATGGTTTTTGCTTCATGTAACAACCATCAATCCATTGAACTTTTGATTCTAAAGCCTTCTGAACACACT
Source organism: Flaveria robusta (assembly GCA_025506415.1). Lineage (NCBI taxonomy): Eukaryota > Viridiplantae > Streptophyta > Magnoliopsida > Asterales > Asteraceae > Flaveria > Flaveria robusta. Next base: position 8,430 of record JACCIZ010000065.1, read on the forward strand.
CTTGAACTATTTTAATCAAACGCAAGTATAATGATCACTAAAATCATACTAAAAATCAAAAATAAAACAATTGTATGTATACTTTAGACTAAACCAAACACGACAACACCATCACATAATTTGCCCAACAAATCGATCAACCCACGCCAAGTCAAAACCTAATCACTCTATCCCCATCTTCTAACACTCTTGCCTACAATATGCACTAAAACGATTACAAATGACAACTTTTGATCTATAAAATCGTTGTTGAGCACCGAGCCAACAATAGAAGTTGCAAAAGACAAGAGTGAACTCGTATTCACTCACTGGAATTTAGAAACATTATATATTAAGATTGAAAGTAATAACCGCGTTAAGTAGAAACAATGTGTGATCAATAAATGGGAAGTCATATCAAGTGCAAACGAACAAGTAAGTTATATTTCTATAAACTACAGTCAAAATCGTGCGAGTATTGATTTGTGCATAGAAGTATTCTCGAAAGATTAATACAATACAAGTGAAATGAACTACGCATAATAAAACAATAAATAGCAATTGTTCTTGCACGAATGGTTTTTGCTTCATGTAACAACCATCAATCGAATAACTTTTGATTCTAAAGCCTTCTAAACACACTCTTGAACTATTTTTATCAAACGCAAGTATAATGCTCACTAAATCATACTAAAAATCATAAATAAAACAATTGTATGTATGCTTTTTACGAAACCAACACGACTACACATCACACAATTGCCTAACAAATCGATGAACCTTTGCCAAATCATATCTTAATCACTCTATCCCCATCTTCTAACACTCTTGCCTACAATATACACTAAAACGATTACAAATGACAACTTTTGGTCTATAAAATCGTTGTAGCACCGAGCCAACAATAGATTGCAAAAGACAAAGAGTGAACTCGTATTCACTCACTGGAATTAGAATCAATGTATAAATTAAGATTGAAAGTAATCACGCGTTAAAGTTGAAACACAATGTGTGATCAATAAATGGGAAGTCATATCAAGGGCAAACGAACAAGTAAGTTAGATTTCTGTAAACTACAGTCAAAATCATGCCAGTATTGATTTGTGTATCGAAGTATTCTCGAAAGCTTAATACAATATAAGTGAAATGAACTACGCATAATAAAACAATAAATAGCAATTGTTCTTGCAAGAATGGTTTTTGCTTCATGTAACAACCATCAATCCATTGAACTTTTGATTCTAAAGCCTTCTAGACACACTCTTGAACTATTTTAATCAAACGCAAGTATAATGATCACTAAAATTATACTAAAAATCAAAAATAAAACAATTGTGTGTATACTTTAGACGAAAACAAACACGACAACACCATCACATAGTTTTCCCAACAAATCGATCAACCCGTGCCATGTCATAACCTAATCACTCTATCCCCATCTTCTAACACTCGTGCCTACAATATGCACTAAAACGATTACAAATGACAACTTTTGATCTATAAAATCGTTGTTGAGCACCGAGCCAACAATAGAAGTTGCAAAGACAAGAGTGAACTCGTATTCACTCACTCGAATTTAGAATCAATGTATAAATTAAGATTGAAAGTAATCACGCGTTAAAGTTGAAACACAATGTGTGATCAATAAAGGGAAGTCATATCGAGGGCAAACGAACAAGTAAGTTAGATTTCTATAAACTACAGTCAAAATCATGCGAGTATTGATTTGTGCATAGAAGTATTCTCGAAAGCTTAATACAATACAAGTGAAATGAACTACGCATAATAAAACAATAAATAGCAATTGTTTTTGCATGAATGGTTTTTGCTTTATGTAACAACCATCAATCCAATGAACTTTTGATTCTGAAGCCATCTAAACACACTCTTGAACTATTTTAATCAAACGCAAGTATGATGATCACTAAATCATTCTAAAAATCATAAATAAACAATTGTATTATACTTTAGACGAACCATACACGACTACACCATCACAACAATTTGCCCAACAAATCGATCAACCATTGCCAAATCATATCCTAATCACTCTATCCCCATCTTCTAACACTCTTGCCTACAATATGCACTAAAACTTTACAAATGACAACTTTGATCTATAAAATCATGTTGAGCACCGAGCCAACATAGAAGTTGCAAAAGACAAGAGTGAACTCGTATTCACTCACTGGAATCTAGAATCAATGTATAAATTAAGATTGAGAGTAATCACGCGTTTTGAAACACAATGTGTGATCAATAAATGGGAAGTCATATCAAGGGCAAACGAACAAGTAAGTTAGATTTCTGTAAACTACAGTCAAAATCATGCCAGTATTGATTTGTGTATCGAAGTATTCTCGAAAGCTTAATACAATATAAGCGAAATGAACTACGCATAATAAACAATAAATAGCAATTGTTCTTGAACGAATGGTTTTTGCTTCATGTAACAACCATTAATCCATTGAACTTTTGATTCTAAAGCCTTCTGAACACACTCTTGAACTATTTTAATCAAACGCAAGTATAATGATCACTAAAATAACTAAAAATCAAATAAACACATTGTGTGTATCTTTTGACGAAACCAAACACGACAACACCATCACATAATTTGCCCAACAAATCGATCAACCCGTGCCAAGTCATAACCTAATCACTCTATCCCCATCTTCTAACACTCTTGCCTACAATATGCACTAAAACGATTACAAATGACAACTTTTGATCTATAAAATCGTTGTTGAGCACTCAGCCAACAATAGAAGTTGCAAAGACAAAGAGTGAACTCGTATTCACTCACTGGAATTTAGAATCAATGTATAAATTAAGATTGAAAGTAATCACGCGTTAAAGTAGAAACACAATGTGTGATCAATAAATGGGAAGTCATATCAAGTGCAAACGAACAAGTAAGTTAGATTTCTATAAACTACAGTCAAAATCGTGCGAGTATTGATTTGTGCATAGAAGTATTCTCGAAAGCTTAATACAATACAAGTGAAATGAACTACGCATAATAAAACAATAAATAGCAATTGTTCTTGCACGAATGGTTTTTGCTTCATGTAACAACCATCAATCCAATGAACTTTTGATTCTAAAGCCTTCTAAACACACTCTTGAACTATTTTAATCAAACACAAGTATAATACACCCTAAAATCATACTAAAAATCATAAATAAAACAATTGTATGCATACTTTAGACGAAACCAAACACAACTACACCATCACACAATTTGCCTAACAAATCGATCAACCTTTGCCAAATCATATCTTAATCACTCTATCCCCATCTTCTAACACTCTTGCCTACAATATACACTAAAACGATTACAAATGACAACTTTTGATCTATAAAATCATTGTTGAGCACCGAGCCAACAATAAAAGTTGCAAAAGACAAAGAGTGAACTCGTATTCACTCACTGGAATTTAGAATCAATGTATAAATGGAGATTGAAAGTAATCACGCGTTAAAGTTGAAACATAATGTGTGATCAATAAATGGGAAGTCATATCAAGGGCAAACGAACAAGTAAGTTAGATTTCTGTAAACTACAGTCAAAATCGTGAGAGTATTGATTTGTGTATCGAAGTATTCTCGAAAGCTTAATACAATATAAGTGAAATGAACTACGCATAATAAAACAATAAATAGCAATTGTTCTTGCACGAATGGTTTTTGCTTCATGTAACAACCATCAATCCATTGAACTTTTGATTCTAAAGCCTTCTAAACACACTCTTGAACTATTTTAATCAAACGCAAGTATAATGATCACTAAAATCATACTAAAAATCAAAAATAAAACAATTGTGTGTATACTTTAGACGAAACCAAACACGACAACACCATCACATAATTTGCCCAACAAATCGATCAGCCCGTGCCAAGTCATAACCTAATCACTCTATCCCCATCTTCTAACACTCTTGCCTACAATATGCACTAAAACGATTACAAATGACAACTTTTGATCTATAAAATCGTTGTTGAGCACCGAGCCAACAATAGAAGTTGCAAAAGACAAAGAGTGAACTCGTATTCACTCACTGGAATTTAGAATCATTGTATAAATTAAGATTGAAAGTAATCACGCGTTAAAGTTGAAACACAATGTGTGATCAATAATGGGAAGTCATAAAAGTGCAAACGAACAAGTAGTTATATTTCTATAAACTACAGTCAAAATCGTGCGAGTATTGATTTGTGCATAGAAGTATTCTCGAAAGATTAATACAATACAAGTGAAATGAACTACGCATAATAAAACAATAAATAGCAATTGTTCTTGCACGAATGGTTTTTGCTTCATGTAACAACCATCAATCCAATAACTTTTGATTCTAAACCTTCTAAACACACTCTTGAACTATTTTAATCAAACGCAAGTATAATGATCACTAAAATCATACTAAAAATAATAAATAAAACAATTGTATGTATACTTTATACGAAACCAAACACGACTACACCATTACACAATTTGCCTAACAAATCGATCAACCATTGCCAACTATCATATCCTAATCACTCTATCCCCATCTTCTAACACTCTTGGCTACAATATACCCTGAAAGGATTACAAATGACAACTTTTGATCTATAAAATCATTGTTGAGCACCGAGCCAACAATAGAAGTTGCAAAAGACAAAGAGTGAACTCGTATTCACTCACTGGAATTTAGAATCAATGTATAAATTAAGATTGAAAGTAATCACGCGTTAAAGTTGAAACACAATGTGTGATCAATAAATGGGAAGTCATATCAAGGGCAAACGAACAAGTAAGTTAGATTTCTGTAAACTACAGTCAAAATCATGCCAGTATTGATTTGTGTATCGAAGTATTCTCGAAAGCTTAATACAATATAAGTGAAATGAACTACGCATAATAAAACAATAAATAGCAATTGTTCTTGCACGAATGGTTTTTGCTTCATGTAACAACCATCAATCCATTGAACTTTTGATTCTAAAGCCTTCTAAACACACTCTTGAACTATTTTAATCAAACGCAAGTATAATGATCACTAAAATCATACTAAAAATCAAAAATAAAACAATTGTATGTATACTTTAGACTAAACCAAACACGACAACACAATCACATAATTTGCCCAACAAATCGATCAACCCGTGCCAAGTCATAACCTAATCACTCTATCCCCATCTTCTAACACTCTTGCCTACAATATGCACTAAAACGATTACAAATGACAACTTTTGATCTATAAAATCGTTGTTGAGCACCGAGCCAACAATAGAAGTTGCAAAAGACAAAGAGTGAACTCGTATTCACTCACTGGAATTTAGAAACATTATATAAATTAAGATTGAAAGTAATCACGCGTTAAAGTAGAAACACAATGTGTGATCAATAAATGGGAAGTCATAAATAGTGCAAACGAACAAGTGAGTTATATTTCTATAAACTACAGTAAAAATCGTGCGAGTATTGATTTGTGCATAGAAGTATTCTCGAAAGATTAATACAATACAAGTGAAATGAACTACGCATAATAAAACAATAAATAGCAATTGTTCTTGCACGAATGGTTTTTGCTTCATGTAACAACCATCAATCGAATAACTTTTGATTCTAAAACCTTCTAAACACACTCTTGAACTATTTTAATCAAACGCAAGTATAATGCTCACTAAAATCATACTAAAAATCATAAATAAAACAATTGTATGTATGCTTTTTACGAAACCAAACACGACTACACCATCACACAATTTGCCTAACAAATCGATCAACCTTTGCCAAATCATATCTTAATCTCTCTATCCCCATCTTCTAACACTCTTGCCTACAATATACACTAAAACGATTACAAATGACAACTTTTGATCTATAAAATCATTGTTGAGCACCGAGCCAACAATAGAAGTTGCAAAAGACAAAGAGTTAACTCGTATTCACTCACTGGAATTTAGAATCAATGTATAAATTAAGATTGAAAGTAATCACGCGTTAAAGTTGAAACACAATGTGTGATCAATAAATGGGAAGTCATAACAAGGGCAAACGAACAAGCAAGTTAGATTTCTGTAACTACAGTCAAAATCATGCCAGTATTGATTTGTGTATCGAAGTATTCTCGAAAGCTTAATACAATATAAGTGAAATGAACTACGCATAATAAAACAATAAATAGCAATTGTTCTTGCAAGAATGGTTTTTGCTTCATGTAACAACCATCAATCCATTGAACTTTTGATTTTAAAGCCTTCTAAACACACTCTTGAACTATTTTAATCAAACGCAAGTATAATGATCACTAAAATCATACTAAAAATCATAAATAAAACAATTGTGTGTATACTTTAGATGAAAACAAACACGACAACACCATCACATTGTTCGCCCAAATCGAACAACCCGTGCCATGTCATAACCTAATCACTCTATCCCCATCTTCTAACACTCTTGCCTACAATATGCACTAAAACGATTACAAATGACAACTTTTGATCTATAAAATCGTTGTTGAGCACCGAGCCAACAATAGAAGTTGCAAAAGACAAAGAGTGAACTCGTATTCACTCACTAGAATTTAGAATCAATGTATAAATTAAGATTGAAAGTAATCACGCGTTAAAGTTGAAACACAATGTGTGATCAATAAAAGGGAAGTCATATCGAGGGCAAACGAACAAGTAAGTTAGATTTCTGTAAACTACAGTCAAAATCATGCCAGTATTGATTTGTGTATCGTAGTATTCTCGAAAGCTTAATACAATATAAGTGAAATGAACTACACATAATAAAACAATAAATAGCAATTGTTCTTGCACGAATGGTTTTTGCTTCATGTAACAACCATCAATCCATTGAACTTTTGATTCTAAAGCCTTCTAAACACACTCTTGAACTATTTCAATCAAACGCAAGTATAATGATCACTAAAATCATACTAAAATTCAAAAATAAAACAATTGTATGTATACTTTAGACTAAACCAAACACGACAACACCATCACATAATTTGCCCAACAAATCGATCAACCCATGCCAAGTCATAACCTAATCACTCTATCCCCATCTTCTAACACTCTTGCCTACAATATGCACTAAAACGATTACAAATGACAACTTTTGATCTATAAAATCGTTGTTGAGCACCGAGCCAACAATAGAAGTTGCAAAAGACAAAGAGTGAACTCGTATTCACTCACTGGAATTTAGAAACATTATATAAATTAAGATTGAAAGTAATCACGCGTTAAAGTAGAAACACAATGTGTGATCAATAAATGGGAAGTCATATCAAGTGCAAACGAACAAGTAAGTTATATTTCTATAAACTACAGTCAAAATCGTGCGAGTATTGATTTGTGCATAGAAGTATTCTCGAAAGATTAATACAATACAAGTGAAATGAACTACGCATAATAAAACAATAAATAGCAATTGTTCTTGCACGAATGGTTTTTGCTTCATGTAACAACCATCAATCGAATAACTTTTGATTCTAAAGCCTTCTAAACACACTCTTGAACTATTTTTATCAAACGCAAGTATAATGCTCACTAAAATCATACTAAAAATCATAAATAAAACAATTGTATGTATGCTTTTTACGAAACCAAACACGACTACACCATCACACAATTTGCCTAACAAATCGATCAACCTTTGCCAAATCATATCTTAATCACTCTATCCCCATCTTCTAACACTCTTGCCTACAATATACACTAAAACGATTACAAATGACAACTTTTGATCTATAAAATCGTTGTTGAGCACCGAGCCAACAATAGAAGTTGCAAAAGACAAAGAGTGAACTCGTATTCACTCACTGGAATTTAGAATCAATGTATAAATTAAGATTGAAAGTAATCACGCGTTAAAGTTGAAACACAATGTGTGATCAATAAATGGGAAGTCATATCAAGGGCAAACGAACAAGTAAGTTAGATTTCTGTAAACTACAGTCAAAATCATGCCAGTATTGATTTGTGTATCGAAGTATTCTCGAAAGCTTAATACAATATAAGTGAAATGAACTACGCATAATAAAACAATAAATAGCAATTGTTCTTGCACGAATGGTTTTTGCTTCATGTAACAACCATCAATCCATTGAACTTTTGATTCTAAAGCCTTCTAAACACACTCTTGAACTATTTTAATCAAACGCAAGTATAATGATCACTAAAATCATACTAAAAATCAAAATAAAACAATTGTGTGTATACTTTAGACGAAACCAAACACGACAACACCATCACATAATTTTCCCAACAAATCGATCAACCCGTGCCAAGTCATAACCTAATCACTCTATCCCCATCTTCTAACACTCTTGCCTACAATATGCACTAAAACGATTACAAATGACAACTTTTGATCTATAAAATCGTTGTTGAGCACCGAGCCAACAATAGAAGTTGCAAAAGACAAAGAGTGAACTCGTATTCACTCACTGGAATTTAGAATCAATGTATAAATTAAGATTGAAAGTAATCACGCGTTAAAGTTGAAACACAATGTGTGATCAATAAAAGGGAAGTCATATCGAGGGCAAACGAACAAGTAAGTTAGATTTCTATAAACTACAGTCAAAATCGTGCGAGTATTGATTTGTGCATAGAAGTATTCTCGAAAGCTTAATACAATACAAGTGAAATGAACTACGCATAATAAAACAATAAATAGCAATTGTTTTTGCACGAATGGTTTTTGCTTCATGTAACAACCATCAATCCAATGAACTTTTGATTCTAAAGCCATCTAAACACACTCTTGAACTATTTTAATCAAACGCAAGTATAATGATCACTAAAATCATACTAAAAATCATAAATAAAACAATTGTATTTATACTTTAGACGAAACCAAACACGACTACACCATCACACAATTTGCCCAACAAATCGATCAACCATTGCCAAATCATATCCTAATCACTCTATCCCCATCTTCTAACACTCTTGCCTACAATATGCACTAAAACGATTACAAATGACAACTTTTGATCTATAAAATCATTGTTGAGCACCGAGCCAACAATAGAAGTTGCAAAAGACAAAGAGTGAACTCGTATTCACTCACTGGAATTTAGAAACATTATATAAATTAAGATTGAAAGTAATCACGCGTTAAAGTAGAAACACAATGTGTGATCAATAAATGGGAAGTCATATCAAGTGCAAACGAACAAGTAAGTTATATTTCTATAAACTACAGTCAAAATCGTGCGAGTATTGAATTGTGCATAGAAGTATTCTCGAAAAATTAATACAATACAAATGAAATGAACTACGCATAATAAAACAATAAATAGCAATTGTTCTTGCACGAATGGTTTTTGCGTCATGTAACAACCATCAATCGAATAACTTTTGATTCTAAAGCCTTCTAAACACACTCTTGAACTATTTTAATCAAACGCAAGTATAATGCTCACTAAAATCATACTAAAAATCATAAATAAAACAATTGTATGTACGCTTTTTACGAAACCTAACACGACTACACCATCACACAATTTGCCTAACAAATCGATCAACCTTTGCCAAATCATATCTTAATCACTCTATCCCCATCTTCTAACACTCTTGCCTACAATATACACTAAAACGATTACAAATGACAACTTTTGATCTATAAAATCGTTGTTGAGCACCGAGCCAACAATAGAAGTTGCAAAAGACAAAGAGTGAACTCGTATTCACTCACTGGAATTTAGAATCAATGTATAAATTAAGATTGAAAGTAATCACGCGTTAAAGTTGAAACACAATGTGTGATCAATAAATGGGAAGTCATATCAAGGGCAAACGAACAAGTAAGTTAGATTTCTGTAAACTAAAGTCAAAATCATGCCAGTATTGATTTGTGTATCGAAGTATTCTCGAAAGCTTAATACAATATAAGTGAAATGAACTACGCATAATAAAACAATAAATAGCAATTGTTCTTGCAAGAATGGTTTTTGCTTCATGTAACAACCATCAATCCATTGAACTTTTGATTCTAAAGCCTTCTAGACACACTCTTGAACCATTTTAATCAAACGCAAGTATAATGATCACTAAAATCATACTAAAAATCAAAAATAAAACAATTGTGTGTATACTTTAGACGAAAACAAACACGACAACACCATCACATAGTTTTCCCAACAAATCGATCAACCCGTGCCATGTCATAACCTAATCACTCTATCCCCATCTTCTAACACTCTTGCCTACAATATGCACTAAAACGATTACAAATGACAACTTTTGATCTATAAAATCGTTGTTGAGCACCGAGCCAACAATAGAAGTTGCAAAAGACAAAGAGTGAACTCGTATTCACTCACTCGAATTTAGAATCAATGTATAAATTAAGATTGAAAGTAATCACGCGTTAAAGTTGAAACACAATGTGTGATCAATAAAAGGGAAGTCATATCGAGGGCAAACGAACAAGTAAGTTAGATTTCTATAAACTACAGTCAAAATCATGCGAGTATTGATTTGTGCATAGAAGTATTCTCGAAAGCTTAATACAATACAAGTGAAATGAACTACGCATAATAAAACAATAAATAGCAATTGTTTTTGCACGAATGGTTTTTGCTTCATGTAACAACCATCAATCCAATGAACTTTTGATTCTGAAGCCATGTAAACACACTCTTCAACTATTTTAATCAAACGCAAGTATGATGATCACTAAAATCATACTAAAAATCATAAATAAAACAATTGTATTTATACTTTAGACGAAACCATACACGACTACACCATCACACAATTTGCCCAACAAATCGATCAACCATTGCCAAATCATATCCTAATCACTCTATCCCCATCTTCTAACACTCTTGCCTACAATATGCACTAAAACGATTACAAATGACAACTTTTGATCTATAAAATCGTTGTTGAGCACCGAGCCAACAATAGAAGTTGCAAAAGACAAAGAGTGAACTCGTATTCACTCACTGGAATTTAGAAACATTATATAAATTAAGATTGAAAGTAATCACGCGTTAAAGTAGAAACACAATGTGTGATCAATAAATGGGAAGTCATATCAAGTGCAAACGAACAAGTAAGTTATATTTCTATAAACTACAGTCAAAATCGTGCGAGTATTGAATTGTGCATAGAAGTATTCTCGAAAAATTAATACAATACAAATGAAATGAACTACGCATAATAAAACAATAAATAGCAATTGTTCTTGCACGAATGGTTTTTGCGTCATGTAACAACCATCAATCGAATAACTTTTGATTCTAAAGCCTTCTAAACACACTCTTGAACTATTTTAATCAAACGCAAGTATAATGCTCACTAAAATCATACTAAAAATCATAAATAAAACAATTGTATGTACGCTTTTTACGAAACCTAACACGACTACACCATCACACAATTTGCCTAACAAATCGATCAACCTTTGCCAAATCATATCTTAATCACTCTATCCCCATCTTCTAACACTCTTGCCTACAATATACACTAAAACGATTACAAATGACAACTTTTGATCTATAAAATCGTTGTTGAGCACCGAGCCAACAATAGAAGTTGCAAAAGACAAAGAGTGAACTCGTATTCACTCACTGGAATTTAGAATCAATGTATAAATTAAGATTGAAAGTAATCACGCGTTAAAGTTGAAACACAATGTGTGATCAATAAATGGGAAGTCATATCAAGGGCAAACGAACAAGTAAGTTAGATTTCTGTAAACTAAAGTCAAAATCATGCCAGTATTGATTTGTGTATCGAAGTATTCTCGAAAGCTTAATACAATATAAGTGAAATGAACTACGCATAATAAAACAATAAATAGCAATTGTTCTTGCAAGAATGGTTTTTGCTTCATGTAACAACCATCAATCCATTGAACTTTTGATTCTAAAGCCTTCTAGACACACTCTTGAACCATTTTAATCAAACGCAAGTATAATGATCACTAAAATCATACTAAAAATCAAAAATAAAACAATTGTGTGTATACTTTAGACGAAAACAAACACGACAACACCATCACATAGTTTTCCCAACAAATCGATCAACCCGTGCCATGTCATAACCTAATCACTCTATCCCCATCTTCTAACACTCTTGCCTACAATATGCACTAAAACGATTACAAATGACAACTTTTGATCTATAAAATCGTTGTTGAGCACCGAGCCAACAATAGAAGTTGCAAAAGACAAAGAGTGAACTCGTATTCACTCACTCGAATTTAGAATCAATGTATAAATTAAGATTGAAAGTAATCACGCGTTAAAGTTGAAACACAATGTGTGATCAATAAAAGGGAAGTCATATCGAGGGCAAACGAACAAGTAAGTTAGATTTCTATAAACTACAGTCAAAATCATGCGAGTATTGATTTGTGCATAGAAGTATTCTCGAAAGCTTAATACAATACAAGTGAAATGAACTACGCATAATAAAACAATAAATAGCAATTGTTTTTGCACGAATGGTTTTTGCTTCATGTAACAACCATCAATCCAATGAACTTTTGATTCTGAAGCCATGTAAACACACTCTTCAACTATTTTAATCAAACGCAAGTATGATGATCACTAAAATCATACTAAAAATCATAAATAAAACAATTGTATTTATACTTTAGACGAAACCATACACGACTACACCATCACACAATTTGCCCAACAAATCGATCAACCATTGCCAAATCATATCCTAATCACTCTATCCCCATCTTCTAACACTCTTGCCTACAATATGCACTAAAACTTTTACAAATGACAACTTTTGATCTATAAAATCATTGTTGAGCACCGAGCCAACAATAGAAGTTGCAAAAGACAAAGAGTGAACTCGTATTCACTCACTGGAATTTAGAATCAATGTATAAATTAAGATTGAAAGTAATCACGCGTTAAAGTTGAAACACAATGTGTGATCAATAAATGGGAAGTCATATCAAGGGCAAACGAACAAGTAAGTTAGATTTCTATAAACTACAGTCAAAATCATGCCAGTATTGATTTGTGTATCGAAGTATTCTCGAAAGCTTAATACAATATAAGCGAAATGAACTACGCATAATAAAACAATAAATAGCAATTGTTCTTGAACGAATGGTTTTTGCTTCATGTAACAACCATCAATCCATTGAACTTTTGATTCTAAAGCCTTCTGAACACACTCTTGAACTATTTTAATCAAACGCAAGTATAATGATCACTAAAATAATACTAAAAATCAAAAATAAAACAATTGTGTGTATACTTTAGACGAAACCAAACACGACAACACCATCACATAATTTGCCCAACAAATCGATCAACCCGTGCCAAGTCATAACCTAATCACTCTATCCCCATCTTCTAACACTCTTGCCTACAATATACACTAAAACGATTACAAATGACAACTTTTGATCTATAAAATCGTTGTTGAGCACCGAGCCAACAATAGAAGTTGCAAAAGACAAAGAGTGAACTCGTATTCACTCACTGGAATTTAGAATCAATGTATAAATTAAGATTGAAAGTAACCACGCGTTAGAGTAGAAACACAATGTGTGATCAATAAATGGGAAGTCATATCAAGTGCAAACGAACAAGTAAGTTAGATTTCTATAAACTACAGTCAAAATCGTGCGAGTATTGATTTGTGCATAGAAGTATTCTCGAAAGCTTAATACAATACAAGTGAAATGAACTACGCATAATAAAACAATAAATAGCAATTGTTCTTGAACGAATGGTTTTTGATTCATGTAACAACCATCAATCCAATGAACTTTTGATTCTAAAGCCATCTAAACACACTCTTGAACTATTTTAATCAAACACAAGTATAATGCACCCTAAAATCATACTAAAAATCATAAATAAAACAATTGTATGCATACTTTAGACGAAACCAACCACAACTACACCATCACACAATTTGCCTAACAACTCGATCAACCTTTGCCAAATCATATCTTAATCACTCTATCCCCATCTTCTAACACTCTTGCCTACAATATAAACTAAAACTATTACAAATGACAACTTTTGATCTATAAAATCGTTGTTGAGCACCGAGCCAACAATAGAAGTTGCAAAATACAAAGAGTGAACTCGTATTCACTCACTGGAATTTAGAATCAATGTATAAATTAAGATTGAAGGTAATCACGCGTTAAAGTTGAAACACAATGTGTGATCAATAAATGGGAAGTCCTATCGAGGGCAAACGAACAAGTAAGTTAGATTTCTATAAACTATAGTCAAAATCGTGCGAGTATTGATTTGTGCATAGAAGTATTCTCGAAAGCTTAATACAATACAAGTAAAATGAACTACGCATAATAAAACAATAAATAGCAATTGTTCTTGCACGAATGGTTTTTGTTTCATGTAACAACCATCAATCCAATGAACTTTTGATTCTAAAGCCATCTAAACACACTCTTGAACTATTTTAATCAAACACAAGTATAATGATCACTAAAATCATACTAAAAATCATAAATAAAACAATTGTATTTATACTTTAGACGAAACCAAACACGACTACACCATCACACAATTTGCCCAACAAATCGATCAACCATTGCCAAATCATATCCTAATCACTCTATCCCCATCTTCTAACACTCTTGCCTACAATATGCACTAAAACGATTACAAATGAGAACTTTTGATCTATAAAATCGTTGTTGAGCACCGAGCCAACAATAGAAGTTGCAAAAGACAAAGAGTGAACTCGTATTCACTCACTAGAATTTAGAATCAATGTATAAATTAAGATTGAAAGTAATCACGCGTTAAAGTTGAAACACAATGTGTGATCAATAAATGGGAAGTTATATCAAGGGCAAACGAACAAGTACGTTAGCTTTCTATAAACTATAGTCAAAATCGTGCCAGTACTGATTTGTGCATCGAAGTATTCTCGAAAACTTAATACAATACATGTGAAATGAACTACGCATAATAAAACAATAAATAGCAATTGTTCTTGCACGAATGGTTTTTGCTTCATGTAAAAACCATCAATCCAATGAACTTTTGATTCTTAAGTTTTCTAAACATACTCTTGAACTATTTTAATCAAACGCAAGTATAATGATCACTAAAATCATACTAAAAATCATAAATAAAACAATTGTATGTATACTTTAGACGAAACCAAACACGACTACACCATCACACAATTTGCCCAACAAATCGATCAACCATTGCCAAATCATATCCTAATCACTCTATCCCCATCTTCTAATACTCTTGCCTATAATATGCACTAAAACGATTACAAATGACAACTTTTGATCTATATATTCGTTGTTGAGCACCGAGCCAACAATAGAAGTTGCAAAAGACAAAGAGTGAACTCGTATTCACTCACTGGAATTTAGAATCAATGTATAAATTAAGATTGAAAGTAATAAAACGTTAAAGTTGAAACACAATGTGTGATCAATAAATGGGAAGTCATATCAAGGGCAAACGAACAAGTAAGTTAGATTTCTATAAACTACAGTCAAAATCGTGCCAGTACTGATTTGTGTATCGAAGTATTCTTGAAAGCTTAATACAACACATGTGAAATGAACTACGCATAATAAAACAATAAATAGCAATTTTTCTTGCACGAATGGTTTTTGCTTCATGTAACAACCATCAATCCAATGAACTTTTGATTCTAAAGCCTTCTAAACACACTCTTTGACTATTTTAATCAAACGCAAGTATAATGATCACTAAAATCATCCTAAAAATCATAAATAAAACAATTATACGTATACTTTAGACGAAACCAAACACGACTACACCATCACACAATTTGCCCAACAAATCGATCAACCATTGTCAAATCATATCCTAATCACTCTATCCCCATCTTCTAACACTCTTGCCTACAATATGCACTAAAACGATTACAAATGACAACTTTTGATCTATAAAATAATTGTTGAGCACCGAGCCAACAATAGAAGTTGCACAAGACAAAGAGTGAACTCGTATTCACTCACTGGAATTTAGAATCAATGTATAAATTAAGATTGAAAGTAATCACGCGTTAAAGTTGAGACACAATGTGTGATCAATAAATGGGAAGTCATATCAAGGGCAAACGAACAAGTAAGTTAGATTTCTATAAACTACAGTCAAAATCGTGCCAGTATTGATTTGTGTATCGAAGTATTCTCGAAAGCTTAATACAATATAAGTGAAATGAACAACGCATAATAAAACAATAAATAGCAATTGTTCTTGCACGAATGGTTTTTGCTTCATGTAACAACCATCAATCCATTGAACTTTTGATTCTAAAGCCTTCTGAACACAGTCTTGAACTATTTTAATCAAACGCAAGTATAATGATCACTAAAATCATACTAAAAATGAAAAATAAAACAATTGTGTGTATACTTTGGACGAAACCAAACACGACAACACCATCACATAATTTGCCCAACAAATCGATCAACCCGTGCCAAGTTATTACCTAATCACTCTATCCCCATCTTCTAACACACTTGCCTACAATATGCACTAAAACGATTACAAATGACAACTTTTGATCTATAAAATCGTTGTTGAGCACCGAGCCAACAATAGAAGTTGCAAAAGACAAAGAGTGAACTCGTATTCACTCACTGGAATTTAGAATCAATGTATAAATTAAGATTGAAAGTAATCACGTGCAAAAGTTGAAACACATTGTGTAATCAGTAAATGGGAAGTCATATCAAGAGCAAACGAACAAGTAAGTTAGATTTCCATAAACTACAGTCAAAATCGTGCGAGTATTGATTTGTGCATCGAAGTATCCTCGAAAGCTTAAAACAATACATGTGAAATGAACTACGCATAATAAAACAATAAATTGCAATTGTTCTTGCTTGAATGGTTTGTGCTTCATGTAACAACCATCTATTCAATGAAGTTTTGATTCTAAAGCCTTCTAAACACACTCTTGAACTATTTTAATCAAACGCAAGTATAATGATCACTAAAATCAAACTAAAAAATCATAAATAAAACACTTGTATGTATACTTTAGACGAAACCAAACACGACAACGCTATCACACAATTTGCCCAACAAATCGATCAACCCATGCCAAATCATATCCTAATCACTCTATCCCCATCTTCTAACACTCTTGCCTACAATATGCCCTAAAACGATTACAAATGACAACTTTTGATCTATAAAATCATTGTTGAGCACCGAGCCAACAATAGAAGTTGCAAAAGACAAAGAGTGAACTCGTATTCACTCACTGGAATTTAGAATCAATGTATAAATTAAGATTGAAAGTAATCACACGTTAAAGTTGAAACACATTGTGTAATCAATAAATGGGAAGTCATATCAAGAGCAAACGAAGAAGTAAGTTAGATTTCTATAAACTACAGTCAAAATCGTGCGAGTATTGTTTTATGCATCGAAGTATCCTCGAAAGCTTAAAACAATACATGTGAAATGAACTACGCATAATAAAACAATAAATTGCAATTGTTCTTGCTCGAATGGTTTGTGCTTCATGTAACAACCATCTATTCAATGAAGTTTTGATTCTAAAGCCTTCTAAACACACTCTTGAACTATTTTAATCAAACGCAGGTATAATGATCACTAAAATCAAACTAAAAAACCATAAATAAAACAATTGTATGTATACTTTAGACGAAACCAAACACGACAACGCCATCACACAATTTGCCCAACAAATGGATCAACCCATGCCAAATCATATCCTAATCACTCTATCCCCATCTTCTAACACTCTTGCCTACAATATGCCCTAAAACGATTACAAATGACAACTTTTGATCTATAAAATCATTGTTGAGCACCGAGTCAACAATAGAAGTTGCAAAAGACAAAGTGTGAACTCGTATTCACTCACTGGAATTTAGAATCAATGTATAAATTAGGATTGAAAGTAATCACACGTTAAAGTTGAAACACATTGTGTAATCAATAAATGGGAAGTCATATCAAGAGCAAACGAAGAAGTAAGTTAGATTTCTATAAATTACAGTCAAAATCGTGCGAGTATTGATTTGTGCATCGAAGTATCCTCGAAAGCTTAATACAATACATGTGAAATGAGCTACGCATAGTAAAACAATAAATTGCAATTGTTCTTGCACGAATGGTTTGTGCTTCATGTAGCAACCATCAATTCAATGAAGTTTTGATTCTAAAGCCTTCTAAACACACTCTTGAACTATTTTAATCAAACGCAAGTATAATAATCACTAAAATCACACTAAAAAATCATAAATAAAACAATTGTATGTATACTTTAGACGAAACCAAACACGACAACGCCATCACACAATTTGCCCAACAAATCGATCAACCCGTGCCAAATCATATCCTAATCGCTCTATCCCCATCTTCTAACACTCTTGCCTACAATATGCACTAAAACGATTACAAATGACAACTTTTGATCTATAAAATCATTGTTGCGCATCGAGCCAACAATAGAAGTTGCAAAAGACAAAGAGTGAACTCGTATTCACTCACAAGAATTTAGAATCAATGTATAAATTAATATTGAAAGTAATCACACGTTAAAGTTGAAACACATTTGTAATCAATAAATGGGAAGTCATATCAAGAGCAAACGAACAAGTAAGTTAGATTTCTATAAAGTACAGTCAAAATCGTGCGAGCATTGATTTGTGCATCGAAGTATCCTCGAAAGCTTAAAACAATACATGTGAAATGAACTACGCATAATAAAACAGTAAATTGCAATTGTTCTTGCTCGAATGGTTTGTGCTTCATGTAAAAACCATCTATTCAATGAAGTTTTGATTCTAAAGCCTTCTAAACACACTCTTGAACTATTTTAATCAAACGCAAGTATAATGATCACTAAAATCACACTAAAATATCATAAATAAAACAATTGTATGTATACTTTAGACCAAACCAAACACGACAACGCCATCACACACTTTACCCAACAAATCGATCTACCCGTGCCAAATCAGATCCTAATCACTCTATCCCCATCTTCTAACACTTTTGCCTACAATATGCACTAAAACGATTACAAATGACAACTTTTGATCTATAAAATCATTGTTGATCACAGAGCCAACAATAGAAGTTGCAAAGGACAAAGAGTGAACTCGTATTCACTCACTGTAATTTAGAATGAATGTATAAATTAAGATTAAAAGTAATCACGTGCTAAAGTTGAAACACATTGTGTAATCAATAAATGGGAAGTCATATCAAGAGCAAACGAACAAGTAAGTTAGATTTCTTTAAACTACAGTCAAAATCATGCGAGTATTGATTTGTGCATCGAAGTATCCTCGAAAGCTTAAAACAATACATGTGAAATGAACTACGCATAATAAAACAATAAATTGCAATTATTCTTGCTCGAATGGTTTGTGCTTCATGTAACAACCATCTATTCAATGAAGTTTTGATTCTAAAGCCTTCTAAACACACTCTTGAACTATTTTAATCAAACGCAAGTATAATGATCACTAAAATCACACTAAAATATCATAAATAAAACAATTGTATGTATACTTTAGACGAAACCAAACACGACAACGCCATCACACAATTTACCCAACAAATCGATCTACCCGTGCCAAATCAGATCCTAATCACTCTATCCCCATCTTCTAACAGTCTTGCCTACAATATTCACTAAAACGATTACAAATTACAACTTTTGATCTATAAAATCTTTGTTGAGCACAGAGCCAACAATAGAAGTTGCAAAAGACAAAGAGTGAACTCGTATTCACTCACTGGAATTTAGAATGAATGTATAAATTAAGATTGAAAGTAATCACGTGCTAAAGTTGATACACATTGTGTAATCAATAAATGGAAAGTCATATCAAGAGCAAACGAACAAGTAAGTTAGATTTCTATAAACTATAGTCAAAATCGTGCGAGTATTGATTTGTGCATCGAAGTATCCTCGAAAGCTTAAAACAATACATGTGAAATGAACTACGCATAATAAAACAATATATTGCAATTGTTCTTGCTAGAATGGTTTATGCTTCATGTAACAACCATCTATTCAATGAAGTTTTGATTCTAAAGCCTTCTAAACAAACTCTTTAACTATTTTAATCAAACGCAAGTATAATGATCACTAAAATCACACTAAAAATCATAAATAAAACAATTGTATGTATACTTTAGACGAAACCAAACACGACAACGCAATCACACAATTTGCCCAACAAATCGATCAACCCTTGCCAAATCATATCCTAATCACTCTATCCCCATCTTCTAACACTCTTGCCTACAATATGCCCTAAAACGATTACAAATGACAACTTTTGATCTATAAAATCATTGTTGAGCATCGAGCCAACAATAGAAGTTGCAAAAGACAAAGAGTGAACCCGTATTCACTCACTGGAATTTAGAATCAATGTATAAATTAAGATTGAAAGTAATCACGCGTTAAAGTTGAAACACATTTGTAATCAATAAATGGGAAGTCATATCAAGAGCAAACGAACAAGTAAATTAGATTTCTATAAACTACAGTCAAAATCGTGCGAGTATTGATTTGTACATCGAAGTATCCTCGAAAGCTTAAAACAATACATGTAAAATGAACTACGCATAATAAAATAATAAATTGCAATTGTTCTTGCACGAATGGTTTGTGCTTCATGTAACAACCATCTATTCAATGAAGTTTTGATTCTAAAGCCTTCTGAACACATTCTTGAACTATTTTAATCAAACGCAAGTATAATGATCACGAAAATCACACTAAAAAATCAAAAATAAAACAATTGTATGTATACTTTAGACGAAACCAAACACGACAACGCCATCACACAATTTACCCAACAAATCGATCAACCCGTGCCAAATCAGAGCCTAATCACTCTATCCCCATCTTCTAACACTCTTGCCTACAATATGCACTAAAACGATTACAAATGACAACTTTTGATCTATAAAATCATTGTTGAGCACAGAGCCAACAATTGAAGTTGCAAAAGACAAAGAGTGAACTCGTATTCACTCACTGTAATTTAGAATAAATGTATAAATTAAGATTGAAAGTAATCACGTGCTAAAGTTGAAACACATTGTGTAATCAGTAAATGGGAAGTCATATCAAGAGCAAACGAACAAGTAAGTTAGATTTCCATAAACTACAGTCAAAATCGTGCGAGTATTGATTTGTGCATCGAAGTATCCTCGAAAGCTTAAAACAATACATGTGAAATGAACTACGCATAATAAAATAATAAATTGCAATTGTTCTTGCTCGAATGGTTTGTGCTTCATGTAACAACCATCTATTCAATGAAGTTTTGATTCTAAAGCCTTCTAAACACACTCTTGAACTATTTTAATCAAACGCAAGTATAATGATCACTAAAATCACACTAAAAAATCATAAATAAAACATTTGTATGTATACTTTAGATGAAACCAAACACGACAACGCCATCACACAATTTGCCCAACAAATCGATCAACCCATACCAAATCATATCCTAATCACTTTATCCCCATCTTCTAACACTCTTGCCTACAATATGCCCTAAAACGATTACAAATGACAACTTTTGATCTATAAAATCATTGTTGAGCACCGAGCCAACAATAGAAGTTGCAAAAGACAAAGGGTGAACTCGTATTCACTCACTGGAATTTAGAATCAATGTTTAAATTAAGATTGAAAGTAATCACGCGTTAAAGTTGAAACACATTGTGTAATCAATTAATTGGAAGTCATATCAAGAGCAAACGAACAAGTAAGTTAGATTTCCATAAATTAAAGTCAAAATCATGCGAGTATTGATTTGTACATCGAAATATCCTCGAAAGCTTAATACAATACATGTGAAATGAACTACGCATAGTAAAACAATAAATTGCAATTTTTCTTGCACGAATGGTTTGTGCTTCATGTAGCAACCATCAATGCAATGAAGTTTTGATTCTAAAGCCTTCTAAACACACTCTTGAACTATTTTAATCAAACGCAAGTATAATAATCACTAAAATCACACTAAAAAATCATAAATAAAACAATTGTATGTATGCTTTAGACGAAACCAAACACGACAACGCCATCACACAATTTGCGCAACAAATCGATCAACCCGTGCCAAATCAGATCCTAATCACTCTATCCCCATTTTCTAACACTCTTGCCTACAATATGCACTAAAACGATTACAAATGACAACTTTTGATCTATAAAATCATTGTTGAGCACCGAGCCAACCATAGAAGTTGCAAAAAACAAAGAGTGAACTCGTATTCACTCACTGGAATTTAGAATGAATGTATAAATTAAGATTGAAAGTAATCACTCGTTAAAGTTGAAACACATTTGTAATCAATAAATGGGAAGTCATATCAAGAGCAAATGAACAAGTAAGTTAGGTTTCTATAAAGTACAGTCTAAATCGTGCGAGCATTGATTTGTGCATCGAAGTACCCTCGAAAGCTTAAAACAATACATGTAAATGAGCTAAGCATAATAAAACAATAAATTGCTATTTTTCTTGCATGAATGGTTTGTGCTTCATGTAACAACCATCTATTCAATGAAGTTTTGATTCTAAAGCCTTCTAAACACACTCTTGAACAATTTTAATCAAACGCAAGTATAATGATCACTAAAATCAAACTAAAAAATCATATATAAAACAATTGTATGTACACCTTAGACGAAACCAAACACGACAACGCCATCACACGATTTGCCCAACAAATCGATCAACCCGTGCCAAATCAGATCCTAATCACTCTTTCCCCATCTTCTAACACTCTTGCCTACAATATGCCCTAAAACGATTACAAATGATAACTTTTGATCTATAAAATCATTATTGAGCACAGAGCCAACAATTGAAGTTGCAAAAGACAAATAGTGAACTCATATTCACTCACTAGAATTTAGAATTAATGTATAAATTAAGATTGAAAGTAATCACGCGCTAAAGTTGAACACATTATGTAATCAATAAATAGGAAGTCATATCAAGAGCAAACGAACAAGTAAGTTAGATTTCTATAAACTACAGTCAAAATCGTGCGAGTATTGATTTGTGCATCGAAGTATCCTCGAAAGCTTAATACAACACATGTGAAATGAACTACGCATAATAAAACAATAAATTGCAATTGTTCTTGCACGAATGGTTTGTGCTTCATGTAACAACCATCTATTCAATGAAGTTTTGATTCTAAAGCCTTCTAAACACACTCTTGAACTATTTTAATCAAACGCAAGTATAATGATCACTAAAATCACACTAAAAAATCATAAATAAAACAATTGTATGTATACTTTAGATGAAACCAAACACGACAACGCCATCACACAATTTGCCCAACAAATCGATCAACCCATACCAAATCATATCCTAATCACTTATCCCCATCTTCTAACACTCTTGCCTACAATATGCCCTAAAACGATTACAAATGACAACTTTTGATCTATAAAATCATTGTTGAGCACCGAGCCAACAATAGAAGTTGCAAAAGACAAAGGGTGAACTCGTATTCACTCACTGGAATTTAGAATCAATGTATAAATTAAGATTGAAAGTAATCACGCGTTAAAGTTGAAACACATTGTGTAATCAATTAATTGGAAGTCATATCAAGAGCAAACGAACAAGTAAGTAAGATTTCTATAAATTAAAGTCAAAATCATGCGAGTATTGATTTGTACATCGAAATATCCTCGAAAGCTTAATACAATACATGTGAAATGAACTACGCATAGTAAAACAATAAATTGCAATTTTTCTTGCACGAATGGTTTGTGCTTCATGTAGCAACCATCAATGCAATGAAGTTTTGATTCTAAAGCCTTCTAAACACACTCTTGAACTATTTTAATCAAACGCAAGTATAATAATCACTAAAATCACACTAAAAAATCATAAATAAAACAATTGTATGTATGCTTTAGACGAAACCAAACACGACAACGCCATCACACAATTTGCGCAACAAATCGATCAACCCGTGCCAAATCAGATCCTAATCACTCTATCCCCATTTTCTAACACTCTTGCCTACAATATGCACTAAAACGATTACAAATGACAACTTTTGATCTATAAAATCATTGTTGAGCACCGAGCCAACCATAGAAGTTGCAAAAAACAAAGAGTGAACTCGTATTCACTCACTGGAATTTAGAATGAATGTATAAATTAAGATTGAAAGTAATCACGTGCTAAAGTTGAAACACATTGTGTAATCAGTAAATGGGAAGTCATATCAAGAGCAAACGAACAAGTAAGTTAGATTTCCATAAACTACAGTCAAAATCGTGCGAGTATTGATTTGTGCATCGAAGTATCCTCGAAAGCTTAAAACAATACATGTGAAATGAACTACGCATAATAAAACAATAAATTGCAATTGTTCTTGCTCGAATGGTTTGTGCTTCATGTAACAACCATCTATTCAATGAAGTTTTGATTCTAAAGCCTTCTAAACACACTCTTGAACTATTTTAATCAAACGCAAGTGTAATGATCACTAAAATCACACTAAAAAATCATAAATAAAACAATTGTATGTATACTTTAGATGAAACCAAACACGACAACGCCATCACACAATTTGCCCAACAAATCGATCAACCCATACCAAATCATATCCTAATCACTTTATCCCCATCTTCTAACACTCTTGCCTACAATATGCCCTAAAACGATTACAAATGACAACTTTTGATCTATAAAATCATTGTTGAGCACCGAGCCAACAATAGAAGTTGCAAAAGACAAAGGGTGAACTCGTATTCACTCACTGGAATTTAGAATCAATGTATAAATTAAGATTGAAAGTAATCACTCGTTAAAGTTGAAACACATTTGTAATCACTAAATGGGAAGTCATATCAAGAGCAAATGAACAAGTAAGTTAGGTTTCTATAAAGTACAGTCTAAATCGTGCGAGCATTGATTTGTGCATCGAAGTACCCTCGAAAGCTTAAAACAATACATGTAAAATGAGCTAAGCATAATAAAACAATAAATTGCTATTTTTCTTGCATGAATGGTTTGTGCTTCATGTAACAACCATCTATTCAATGAAGTTTTGATTCTAAAGCCTTCTAAACACACTCTTGAACTATTTTAATCAAACGCAAGTATAATGATCACTAAAATCACACTAAAAAATCATAAATAAAACAATTGTATGTATACTTTAGATGAAACCAAACACGACAACGCCATCACACAATTTGCCCAACAAATCGATCAACCCATACCAAATCATATCCTAATCACTTTATCCCCATCTTCTAACACTCTTGCCTACAATATGCCCTAAAACGATTACAAATGACAACTTTTGATCTATAAAATCATTGTTGAGCACCGAGCCAACAATAGAAGTTGCAAAAGACAAAGGGTGAACTCGTATTCACTCACTGGAATTTAGAATCAATGTATAAATTAAGATTGAAAGTAATCACGCGTTAAAGTTGAAACACATTGTGTAATCAATTAATTGGAAGTCATATCAAGAGCAAACGAACAAGTAAGTTAGATTTCTATAAATTAAAGTCAAAATCATGCGAGTATTGATTTGTACATCGAAATATCCTCGAAAGCTTAATACAATACATGTGAAATGAACTACGCATAGTAAAACAATAAATTGCAATTTTTCTTGCACGAATGGTTTGTGCTTCATGTAGCAACCATCAATGCAATGAAGTTTTGATTCTAAAGCCTTCTAAACACACTCTTGAACTATTTTAATCAAACGCAAGTATAATAATCACTAAAATCACACTAAAAAATCATAAATAAAACAATTGTATGTATGCTTTAGACGAAACCAAACACGACAACGCCATCACACAATTTGCGCAACAAATCGATCAACCCGTGCCAAATCAGATCCTAATCACTCTATCCCCATTTTCTAACACTCTTGCCTACAATATGCACTAAAACGATTACAAATGACAACTTTTGATCTATAAAATCATTGTTGAGCACCGAGCCAACCATAGAAGTTGCAAAAAACAAAGAGTGAACTCGTATTCACTCACTGGAATTTAGAATGAATGTATAAATTAAGATTGAAAGTAATCACTCGTTAAAGTTGAAACACATTTGTAATCAATAAATGGGAAGTCATATCAAGAGCAAATGAACAAGTAAGTTAGGTTTCTATAAAGTACAGTCTAAATCGTGCGAGCATTGATTTGTGCATCGAAGTACCCTCGAAAGCTTAAAACAATACATGTAAAATGAGCTAAGCATAATAAAACAATAAATTGCTATTTTTCTTGCATGAATGGTTTGTGCTTCATGTAACAACCATCTATTCAATGAAGTTTTGATTCTAAAGCCTTCTAAACACACTCTTGAACTATTTTAATCAAACGCAAGTATAATGATCACTAAAATCACACTAAAAAATCATAAATAAAACAATTGTATGTATACTTTAGACGAAACCAAACACGACAACGCCATCACACAATTTACCCAACAAATCGATCAACCCATGCCAAATCAGATCCTAATCACTCTATCCCCATCTTCTAACACTCTTGCCTACAATATGCACTAAAACGATTACAAATGACAACTTTTGATCTATAAAATCATTGTTGAGCACAGAGCCAACAATTGAAGTTGCAAAAGACAAAGAGTGAACTCGTATTCACTCACTGTAATTTAGAATAAATGTATAAATTAAGATTGAAAGTAATCACGTGCTAAAGTTGAAACACATTGTGTAATCAGTAAATGGGAAGTCATATCAAGAGCAAACGAACAAGTAAGTTAGATTTCCATAAACTACAGTCAAAATCGTGCGAGTATTGATTTGTGCATCGAAGTATCCTCGAAAGCTTAAAACAATACATGTGAAATGAACTACGCATAATAAAACAATAAATTGCAATTGTTCTTGCTCGAATGGTTTGTGCTTCATGTAACAACCATCTATTCAATGAAGTTTTGATTCTAAAGCCTTCTAAACACACTCTTGAACTATTTTAATCAAACGCAAGTATAATGATCACTAAAATCACACTAAAAAATCATAAATAAAACAATTGTATGTATACTTTAGATGAAACCAAACACGACAACGCCATCACACAATTTGCCCAACAAATCGATCAACCCATACCAAATCATATCCTAATCACTTTATCCCCATCTTCTAACACTCTTGCCTACAATATGCCCTAAAACGATTACAAATGACAACTTTTGATCTATAAAATCATTGTTGAGCACCGAGCCAACAATAGAAGTTGCAAAAGACAAAGGGTGAACTCGTATTCACTCACTGGAATTTAGAATCAATGTATAAATTAAGATTGAAAGTAATCACGCGTTAAAGTTGAAACACATTGTGTAATCAATTAATTGGAAGTCATATCAAGAGCAAACGAACAAGTAAGTAAGATTTCTATAAATTAAAGTCAAAATCATGCGAGTATTGATTTGTACATCGAAATATCCTCGAAAGCTTAATACAATACATGTGAAATGAACTACGCATAGTAAAACAATAAATTGCAATTTTTCTTGCACGAATGGTTTGTGCTTCATGTAGCAACCATCAATGCAATGAAGTTTTGATTCTAAAGCCTTCTAAACACACTCTTGAACTATTTTAATCAAACGCAAGTATAATAATCACTAAAATCACACTAAAAAATCATAAATAAAACAATTGTATGTATGCTTTAGACGAAACCAAACACGACAACGCCATCACACAATTTGCGCAACAAATCGATCAACCCGTGCCAAATCAGATCCTAATCACTCTATCCCCATTTTCTAACACTCTTGCCTACAATATGCACTAAAACGATTACAAATGACAACTTTTGATCTATAAAATCATTGTTGAGCACCGAGCCAACCATAGAAGTTGCAAAAAACAAAGAGTGAACTCGTATTCACTCACTGGAATTTAGAATGAATGTATAAATTAAGATTGAAAGTAATCACGTGCTAAAGTTGAAACACATTGTGTAATCAGTAAATGGGAAGTCATATCAAGAGCAAACGAACAAGTAAGTTAGATTTCCATAAACTACAGTCAAAATCGTGCGAGTATTGATTTGTGCATCGAAGTATCCTCGAAAGCTTAAAACAATACATGTGAAATGAACTACGCATAATAAAACAATAAATTGCAATTGTTCTTGCTCGAATGGTTTGTGCTTCATGTAACAACCATCTATTCAATGAAGTTTTGATTCTAAAGCCTTCTAAACACACTCTTGAACTATTTTAATCAAACGCAAGTGTAATGATCACTAAAATCACACTAAAAAATCATAAATAAAACAATTGTATGTATACTTTAGATGAAACCAAACACGACAACGCCATCACACAATTTGCCCAACAAATCGATCAACCCATACCAAATCATATCCTAATCACTTTATCCCCATCTTCTAACACTCTTGCCTACAATATGCCCTAAAACGATTACAAATGACAACTTTTGATCTATAAAATCATTGTTGAGCACCGAGCCAACAATAGAAGTTGCAAAAGACAAAGGGTGAACTCGTATTCACTCACTGGAATTTAGAATCAATGTATAAATTAAGATTGAAAGTAATCACGCGTTAAAGTTGAAACACATTGTGTAATCAATTAATTGGAAGTCATATCAAGAGCAAACGAACAAGTAAGTTAGATTTCTATAAATTAAAGTCAAAATCATGCGAGTATTGATTTGTACATCGAAATATCCTCGAAAGCTTAATACAATACATGTGAAATGAACTACGCATAGTAAAACAATAAATTGCAATTTTTCTTGCACGAATGGTTTGTGCTTCATGTAGCAACCATCAATGCAATGAAGTTTTGATTCTAAAGCCTTCTAAACACACTCTTGAACTATTTTAATCAAACGCAAGTATAATAATCACTAAAATCACACTAAAAAATCATAAATAAAACAATTGTATGTATGCTTTAGACGAAACCAAACACGACAACACCATCACACAATTTGCGCAACAAATCGATCAACCCGTGCCAAATCAGATCCTAATCACTCTATCCCCATTTTCTAACACTCTTGCCTACAATATGCACTAAAACGATTACAAATGACAACTTTTGATCTATAAAATCATTGTTGAACACCGAGCCAACCATAGAAGTTGCAAAAAACAAAGAGTGAACTCGTATTCACTCACTGGAATTTAGAATGAATGTATAAATTAAGATTGAAAGTAATCACTCGTTAAAGTTGAAACACATTTGTAATCAATAAATGGGAAGTCATATCAAGAGCAAATGAACAAGTAAGTTAGGTTTCTATAAAGTACAGTCTAAATCGTGCGAGCATTGATTTGTGCATCGAAGTACCCTCGAAAGCTTAAAACAATACATGTAAAATGAGCTAAGCATAATAAAACAATAAATTGCTATTTTTCTTGCATGAATGGTTTGTGCTTCATGTAACAACCATCTATTCAATGAAGTTTTGATTCTAAAGCCTTCTAAACACACTCTTGAACTATTTTAATCAAACGCAAGTATAATGATCACTAAAATCACACTAAAAAATCATAAATAAAACAATTGTATGTATACTTTAGACGAAACCAAACACGACAACGCCATCACACAATTTACCCAACAAATCGATCAACCCATG
Source organism: Flaveria robusta (assembly GCA_025506415.1). Lineage (NCBI taxonomy): Eukaryota > Viridiplantae > Streptophyta > Magnoliopsida > Asterales > Asteraceae > Flaveria > Flaveria robusta. The sequence continues at coordinate 38,054 of JACCIZ010000065.1, forward strand.
CCAAATCAGATCCTAATCACTCTATCCCCATCTTCTAACACTCTTGCCTACAATATGCACTAAAACGATTACAAATGACAACTTTTGATCTATAAAATCATTGTTGAGCACCGAGCCAACAATAGAAGTTGCAAAAGACAAAGAGTGAACTCGTATTCACTCACTGGAATTTAGAATCAATGTATAAATTAAGATTGAAAGTAATCACGTGCTAAAGTTGAATCACATTGTGTAATCAATAAATGGGAAGTCATATCAAGAGCAAACGAAGAAGTAAGTTAGATTTCTATAAATTACGGTCAAAATCGTGCGAGTATTGATTTGTGCATCGAAGTATCCTCGAAAGCTTAATACAATACATGTGAAATGAACTACGCATAGTAAAACAATAAATTGCAATTGTTCTTGCACGAATGGTTTGTGCTTCATGTAGCAACCATCAATTCAATGAAGTTTTGATTCTAAAGCCTTCTAAACACACTCTTGAACTATTTTAATCAAACGCAAGTATAATAATCACTAAAATCACACTAAAAAATCATAAATAAAACAATTGTATGTATACTTTAGACGAAACCAAACACGACAACGCCATCACACAATTTGCCCAACAAATCGATCAACCCATGCCAAATCATATCCTAATCACTCTATCCCCATCTTCTAACACTCTTGCCTACAATATGCCCTAAAACGATTACAAATGACAACTTTTGATCAATAAAATCATTGTTGAGCACCGAGCCAACAATAGAAGTTGCAAAAGACAAAGAGTGAACTCGTATTCACTCACTGGAATTTAGAATCAATGTATAAATTAAGATTGAAAGTAATCACACGTTAAAGTTGAAACACATTGTGTAATCAATAAATGGGAAGTCATATCAAGAGCAAACGAAGAAGTAAGTTAGATTTCTATAAATTACAGTCAAAATCGTGCGAGTATTGATTTGTGCATCGAAGTATCCTCGAAAGCTTAATACAATACATGTGAAATGAACTACGCATAGTAAAACAATAAATTGCAATTGTTCTTGCGTGAATGGTTTGTGCTTCATGTAGCAACCATCAATTCAATGAAGTTTTGATTCTAAATCCTTCTAAACACACTCTTGAACTATTTTAATCAAACGCAAGTATAATAATCACTAAAATCACACTAAAAAATCATAAATAAAACAATTGTATGTATACTTTAGATGAAACCAAACACGACAACGCCATCACACAATTTGCCCAACAAATCGATCAACCCGTGCCAAATCATATCCTAATCGCTCTATCCCCATCTTCTAACACTCTTACCTCCAATATGCACTAAAACGATTACAAATGACAACTTTTGATCTATAAAATCATTGTTGAGCATCGAGCCAACAATAGAAGTTGCAAAAGACAAAGAGTGAACTCGTATTCACTCACTAGAATTTAGAATCAATGTATAAATTAAGATTGAAAGTAATCACGTGCTAAAGTTGAATCACATTGTGTAATCAATAAATGGGAAGTCATATCAAGAGCAAACGAAGAAGTAAGTTAGATTTCTATAAACTACAGTCAAAATCATGCGAGTATTGATTTGTGCATCGAAGTATCCTCGAAAGCTTAAAACAATACATGTGAAATGAACTACGCATAATAAAACAATAAATTGCAATTGTTCTTGCTCGAATGGTTTGTGCTTCATGTAACAACCATCTATTCAATGAAGTTTTGATTCTAAAGCCTTCTAAACACACTCTTGAACTATTTTAATCAAACGCAAGTATAATGATCACTAAAATCACACTAAAAAATCATAAATAAAACAATTGTATGTATACCTTAGACGAAACCAAACACGACAACGCCATCACACAATTTGCCCAACAAATCGATCAACCCATGCCAAATCATATCCTAATCACTCTATCCCCATCTTCTAACACTCTTGCCTACGATATGCACTAAAACGATTACAAATGACAACTTTTGATCTATAAAATCATTGTTGAGCACCGAGCCAACAATAGAAGTTGCAAAAGACAAAGAGTGAACTCGTATTCACTCACTGGAATTTTGAATCAATGTATAAATTAAGATTGAAAGTAATCACACGTTAAAGTTGAAACACATTGTGTAATCAATAAATGGGAAGTCATATCAAGAGCAAACGAAGAAGTAAGTTAGATTTCTATAAATTACAGTCAAAATCGTGCGAGTATTGATTTGTGCATCGAAGTATCCTCGAAAGCTTAATACAATACATGTGAAATGAACTACGCATAGTAAAACAATATATTGCAATTGTTCTTGCTCGAATGGTTTGTGCTTCATGTAACAACCATCTATTCAATGAAGTTTTGATTCTAAAGCCTTCTAAACACACTCTTGAACTATTTTAATCAAACGCAAGTATAATGATCAGTAAAATCAAACTAAAAAATCATAAATAAAACAATTGTATGTATACTTTAGACGAAACCAAACACGACAACGCCATCACACAATTTGCCCAACAAATCGATCAACCCATGCCAAATCATATCCTAATCACTCTATCCCCATCTTCTAGCACTCTTGCCTACAATATGCCCTAAAACGATTACAAATGACAACTTTTGATCTGTAAAATCATTGTTGAGCACCGAGCCAACAATAGAAGTTGCAAAAGACAAAGAGTGAACTCGTATTCACTCACTAGAATTTTGAATCAATGTATAAATTAAGATTGAAAGTAATCACACGTTAAAGTTGAAACACATTTGTAATCAATAAATAGGAAGTCATATCAAGAGCAAACGAACAAGTAAGTTAGATTTCTATAAAGTACAGTCAAAATCGTGGGAGCATTGATTTGTGCATCGAAATATCCTCGAAAGCTTAAAACAATACATGTAAAATGAACTACGCATAATAAACAATAAATTGCAATTGTTCTTGCGTGAATGGTTTGTGCTTCATGTAGCAACCATCAATTCAATGAAGTTTTGATTCTAAATCCTTCTAAACACACTCTTGAACTATTTTAATCAAACGCAAGTATAATAATCACTAAAATCACACTAAAAAATCATAAATAAAACAATTGTATGTATACTTTAGATGAAACCAAACACGACAACGCCATCACACAATTTGCCCAACAAATCGATCAACCCGTGCCAAATCATATCCTAATCGCTCTATCCCCATCTTCTAACACTCTTACCTCCAATATGCACTAAAACGATTACAAATGACAACTTTTGATCTATAAAATCATTGTTGAGCATCGAGCCAACAATAGAAGTTGCAAAAGACAAAGAGTGAACTCGTATTCACTCACTAGAATTTAGAATCAATGTATAAATTAAGATTGAAAGTAATCACGTGCTAAAGTTGAATCACATTGTGTAATCAATAAATGGGAAGTCATATCAAGAGCAAACGAAGAAGTAAGTTAGATTTCTATAAACTACAGTCAAAATCATGCGAGTATTGATTTGTGCATCGAAGTATCCTCGAAAGCTTAAAACAATACATGTGAAATGAACTACGCATAATAAAACAATAAATTGCAATTGTTCTTGCTCGAATGGTTTGTGCTTCATGTAACAACCATCTATTCAATGAAGTTTTGATTCTAAAGCCTTCTAAACACACTCTTGAACTATTTTAATCAAACGCAAGTATAATGATCACTAAAATCACACTAAAAAATCATAAATAAAACAATTGTATGTATACCTTAGACGAAACCAAACACGACAACGCCATCACACAATTTGCCCAACAAATCGATCAACCCATGCCAAATCATATCCTAATCACTCTATCCCCATCTTCTAACACTCTTGCCTACGATATGCACTAAAACGATTACAAATGACAACTTTTGATCTATAAAATCATTGTTGAGCACCGAGCCAACAATAGAAGTTGCAAAAGACAAAGAGTGAACTCGTATTCACTCACTGGAATTTTGAATCAATGTATAAATTAAGATTGAAAGTAATCACACGTTAAAGTTGAAACACATTGTGTAATCAATAAATGGGAAGTCATATCAAGAGCAAACGAAGAAGTAAGTTAGATTTCTATAAATTACAGTCAAAATCGTGCGAGTATTGATTTGTGCATCGAAGTATCCTCGAAAGCTTAATACAATACATGTGAAATGAACTACGCATAGTAAAACAATATATTGCAATTGTTCTTGCTCGAATGGTTTGTGCTTCATGTAACAACCATCTATTCAATGAAGTTTTGATTCTAAAGCCTTCTAAACACACTCTTGAACTATTTTAATCAAACGCAAGTATAATGATCAGTAAAATCAAACTAAAAAATCATAAATAAAACAATTGTATGTATACTTTAGACGAAACCAAACACGACAACGCCATCACACAATTTGCCCAACAAATCGATCAACCCATGCCAAATCATATCCTAATCACTCTATCCCCATCTTCTAGCACTCTTGCCTACAATATGCCCTAAAACGATTACAAATGACAACTTTTGATCTGTAAAATCATTGTTGAGCACTGAGCCAACAATAGAAGTTGCAAAAGACAAAGAGTGAACTCGTATTCACTCACTAGAATTTTGAATCAATGTATAAATTAAGATTGAAAGTAATCACACGTTAAAGTTGAAACACATTTGTAATCAATAAATAGGAAGTCATATCAAGAGCAAACGAACAAGTAAGTTAGATTTCTATAAAGTACAGTCAAAATCGTGGGAGCATTGATTTGTGCATCGAAATATCCTCGAAAGCTTAAAACAATACATGTAAAATGAACTACGCATAATAAACAATAAATTGCAATTGTTCTTGCACGAATGGTTTGTGCTTCATGTAACAACCATCTATTCAATGAAGTTTTGATTCTAAAGCCTTCTAAACACACTCTTGAACTAGTTTAATCAAACGCAAGTATAATGATCACTAAAATCACACTAAAAAATCATAAATAAAACAATTGTATGTATACTTTAGACGAAACCAAACACGACAACGCCATCACACATTTTACCCAACAAATCGATCTACCCGTGCCAAATCAGATCCTAATCACTCTATCCCCATCTTCTAACATTCTTGCCTACAATATGCACTAAAACGATTACAAATGACAACTTTTGATCTATAAAATCATTGTTGAGCACAGAGCCAACAATAGAAGTTGCAAAAGACAAAGAGTGAACTCGTATTCACTCAGTGGAATTTAGAATGAATGTATAAATTAAGATTGAAAGTAATCACGTGCTAAAGTTGAAACACATTGTGTAATCAATAAATGGAAAGTCATATCAGGAGCAAACGAACAAGTAAGTTAGATTTCTATAAACTATAGTCAAAATCGTGCGAGTATTGATTTGTGCATCGAAGTATCCTCGAAAGCTTTAAACAATACATGTGAAATGAACTACGCATAATAAAACAATATATTGCAATTGGTCTTGCTCGAATGGTTTGTGCTTCATGTAACAACCATCTATTCAATGAAGTTTTGATTCTAAAGCCTTCTAAACACACTCTTGAACTATTTTAATCAAACGCAAGTATAATGATCACTAAAATCACACTAAAAAATCATAAATAAAACAATTGTATGTATACTTTAGACGAAACCAAACACGACAACGCCATCACACAATTTGCCCAACAAATCGATCAACCCATGCCAAATCATATCCTAATCACTCTATCCCCATCTTCTAACACTCTTGCCTACGATATGCACTAAAACGATTACAAATGACAACTTTTGATCTATAAAATCATTGTTGAGCACCGAGCCAACAATAGAAGTTGCAAAAGACAAAGAGTAAACTCGTATTCACTCACTGGAATTTAGAATCAAAGTATAAATTAAGATTGAAAGTAATCACACGTTAAAGTTGAAACACATTGTGTAATCAATAAATGGGAAGTCATATCAAGAGCAAACGAAGAAGTAAGTTAGATTTCTATAAATTACAGTCAAAATCGTGCGAGTATTGATTTGTGCATCGAAGTATCCTCGAAAGCTTAATACAATACATGTGAAATAAACTACGCATAGTAAAACAATATATTGCAATTGTTCTTGCTGGAATGGTTTGTGCTTCATGTAACAACCATCTATTCAATGAAGTTTTGATTCTAAAGCCTTCTAAACACACTCTTGAACTATTTTAATCAAACGCAAGTATAATGATCACTAAAATCACACTAAAAAATCATAAATAAAACAATTGTATGTATACTTTAGACGAAACCAAACACGACAACGCCATCACACATTTTACCCAACAAATCGATCTACCCGTGCCAAATCAGATCCTAATCACTCTATCCCCATCCTCTAACATTCTTGCCTACAATATGCACTAAAACGATTACAAATGACAACTTTTGATCTATAAAATCATTGTTGAGCACAGAGCCAACAATAGAAGTTGCAAAAGACAAAGAGTGAACTCGTATTCACTCAGTGGAATTTAGAATGAATGTATAAATTAAGATTGAAAGTAATCACGTGCTAAAGTTGAAACACATTGTGTAATCAATAAATGGAAAGTCATATCAAGAGCAAACGAACAAGTAAGTTAGATTTCTGTAAACTATAGTCAAAATCGTGCGAGTATTGATTTGTGCATCGAAGTATCCTCGAAAGCTTTAAACAATACAAGTGAAATGAACTACGCATAATAAAACAATATATTGCAATTGTTCTTGCTCGAATGGTTTGTGCTTCATGTAACAACCATCTATTCAATGAAGTTTTGATTCTAAAGCCTTCTAAACACACTCTTGAACTATTTTAATCAAACGCAAGTATAATGATTACTAAAATCACACTAAAAAATCATAAATAAAACAATTGTATGTATACTTTAGACGAAACCAAACACGACAACGCCATCACACACTTTGCCCAACAAATCGATCAACCCATGCCAAATCATATCCTAATCACTCTATCCCCATGTTCTAACACTCTTGCCTACGATATGCACTAAAACGATTACAAATGACAACTTTTGATCAATAAAATTATTGTTGAGCACCAAGCCAACAATAGAAGTTGCAAAAGACAAAGAGTGAACTTGTATTCACTCACTGGAATTTAGAATCAATGTATAAATTAAGATTGAAAGTAATCACGCGTTAAAGTTGAAACACATTGTGTAATCAATAAATGGGAAGTCATATCAAGAGCAAACGAAGAAGTAAGTTAGATTTCTATAAATTACAGTCAAAATCGTGCGAGTATTGATTTGTGCATCGAAGTATCCTCGAAAGCTTAATACAATACATGTGAAATGAACTACGCATAGTAAAACAATAAATTGCAATTGTTTTTGCATGAATGGTTTGTGCTTCATGTAGCAACCATCAATTCAATGAAGTATTGATTCTAAAGCCTTCTAAACACACTCTTGAACTATTTTAATCAAACACAAGTATAATAATCACTAAAATCACACTAAAAAATCATAAATAAAACAATTGTATGTATACTTTAGACGAAACCAAACACGACAACGCCTTCACACAATTTACCCAACAAATCGATCAACCCGTGCCAAATCAGATCTTAATCACTCTATGCCCATCTTCTAACACTCTTGCCTATAATATGTACTAAAACGATTACAAATGACAACTTTTGATCTATAAAATCATTGTTGAGCACCGAGCCAACAATAGAAGTTGCAAAAAACAAAGAGTGAACTCGTATTCACTCACTGGAATTTAGAATGAATGTATAAATTAAGATTGAAAGTAATCACGCATTAAAGTTGAAACACATTGTGTAATCAATAAATGGAAAGTCATATCAAGAGCAAATGAACAAGTAAGTTAGATTTCTATAAAGTACAGTCAAAATCGTGCGAGCATTGATTTGTGCATCGAAATATCCTCGAAAGCTTAAAACAATACATGTAAAATGAACTACGCATAATAAACAATAAATTGCAATTGTTCTTGCACGAATGGTTTGTGCTTCATGTAACAACCATCTATTCAATGAACTTTTGATTCTAAAGCCTTCTAAACACACTCTTGAACTATTTTAATCAAACGCAAGTATAATGATAACTAAAATCACACTAAAAAATCATAAATAAAACAATTGTATGTATACTTTAGACGAAACCAAACACGACAACGCCATCACACAATTTACCCAACAAATCGATCTACCCGTGCCAAATCAGATCCTAATCACTCTATCTCCATCTTCTAACACTCTTGCCTACAATATGCACTAAAACGATTACAAATGACAACATTTGATCTATAAAATCATTGTTGAGCACAGAGCCAACATTAGAAGTTGCAAAAGACAAAGAGTGAACTCGTATTCACTCACTGGAATTTAGAATGAATGTATAAATTAAGATTGAAAGTAATCACGTGCCAAAGTTGAAACACATTGTGTAATCTATAAATGGAAAGTCAAATCAAGAGCAAACGAACAAGTAAGTTAGATTTCTATAAACTATAGTCAAAATCGTGCGAGTATTGATTTATGCATCGAAGTATCCTCGAAAGCATAAAACAATACATGTGAAATGAACTACGCATAATAAACAATAAATTGCAATTGTTCTTGCACGAATGGTTTGTGCTTCATGTAACAACCATCTATTCAATGAAGTTTTGATTCTAAAGCCTTCTAAACACACTCTTGAACTATTTTAATCAAACGCAAGTATAATGATCACTAAAATCACACTAAAAAATCATAAATAAAACAATTGTATGTATACTTTAGACGAAACCAAACACGACAACGCCATCACACAATTTACCCAACAAATCGATCTACCCGTGCCAAATCAGATCCTAATCACTCTATCTCTATCTTCTAACACTCTTGCCTACAATATGCACTAAAACGATTACAAATGACAACTTTTGATCTATAAAATCATTGTTGAGCATAGAGCCAACATTAGAAGTTGCAAAAGACAAAGAGTGAACTCGTATTCACTCACTGGAATTTAGAATGAATGTATAAATTAAGATTGAAAGTAATCACGTGCCAAAGTTGAAACACATTGTGTAATCTATAAATGGAAAGTCAAATCAAGAGCAAACGAACAAGTAAGTTAGATTTCTATAAACTATAGTCAAAATCGTGCGAGTATTGATTTATGCATCGAAGTATCCTCGAAAGCATAAAACAATACATGTGAAATGAACTACGCATAATAAAACAATATATTGCAATTGTTCTTGCTCGAATGGTTTGTGCTTCATGTAACAACCATCTATTTAATGAAGTTTTGATTCTAAAGCCTTCTAAACACACTCTTGAACTATTTTAATCAAACGCAAGTATAATGATCACTAAAATCACACTAAAAAATCATAAATAAAACAATTGTATGTATTCTTTAGACGAAACCAAATACGACAACGCCATCACACAATTTGCCCAACAAATCGATCAACCCATGCAAAATCATATTCTAATCACTCTATCCCCATCTTCTAATACTCTTGCCTTTAATATGCAATAAAACGATTACAAATGACAACTTTTGTTCTATAAAATCATTGTTGAGCATCGAGCCAACAATAGAAGTTGCAAAAGACAAAGAGTGAACTCGTATTCACTCACTAGAATTTAGAATCAATGTATAAATTAAGATTGAAAGTAATCACACGTTAAAGTTGAAACACATTGTGTAATCAATAAATGGGAAGTCATATCAAGAGCAAACGAACAAGTAAGTTAGATTTCTATAAATTATAGTCAAAATCGTGCGAGTATTGATTTGTGCATTGAAGTATCCTCGAAAGCTTAATACAATACATGTGAAATGAACTACGCATAGTAAAACAATAAATTGCAATTGTTCTTGCGTGAATGGTTTGTGCTTCATGTAGCAACCATCAATTCAATGAAGTTTTGATTCTAAAGCTTTTTAAACACACTTTTGAACTATTTTAATCAAATGCAAGTATAATAATCACTAAAATCACACTAAAAAATCATAAATAAAACAATTGTATGTATACTTTAGACGAAACCAAACACGACAACACCATCACACAATTTACCCAACAAATCGATCAACCCGTGCCAAATCAGATCCTAATCACTCTATCCCCATCTTCTAACACTCTTGCCTACAATATGCACTAAAACGATTACAAATGACAACTTTTGATCTATAAAATCATTGTTGAGCACCGAGCCAACAATTGAAGTTGCAAAAAACAAAGAGTGAACTCGTATTCACTCACTGGAATTTAGAATGAATGTATAAATTAAGATTGAAAGTAATCACTTGCTAAAGTTGAAACACATTGTGTAATCAATAAATGGGAAGTCATATCAAGAGCAAACGAACAAGTAAGTTTGATTTCTATAAACTACAGTCAAAATCATGCGAGTATTGATTTGTGCATCGAAGTATCCTCGAAAGCTTAATACAATACATGTGAAATGAACTACGTATAGTAAAACAATAAGTTGCAATTGTTCTTGCACGAATGGTTTGTGCTTCATGTAGCAACCATCAATTCAATGAAGTTTTGATTCTAAAGCATTCTAAACACACTCTTGAACAATTTTAATCATACGCAAGTATAATGATCACTAAAATCACACTAAAAAATCATAAATAAAACAATTGTATATACACTTTAGACGAAACCAAACGCTACAACGCCATCACACAATTTGCCCAACAAATCGATCAACCCGTGCCAAATCAGATCCTAATCACTCTATCCCCATCTTCTAACACTCTTGCCTACAATATGTACTAAAACGATTACAAATGACAACTTTTGATCTATAAAATCATTGTTGAGCACAGAGCCAACAATAGAAGTTGCAAAAGACAAAGAGTGAACTCGTATTCACTCACTGGAATTTAGAATGAATGTATAAATTAAGATTGAAAGTAATCATGTGCTAAAGTTGAAACACATTATGTAATCAATAAATGGGAAGTCATATCAAGAGCAAACGAACAAGTAAGTTAGATTTCTATAAACTACAGTCAAAATCGTGCGAGTATTGATTTGTGCATCAAAGTATCCTCGAAAGCTTAAAACAATACATGTGAAATGAACTACGCATAATAAAACAATAAATTGCAATTGTTCTTGCACGAATGGTTTGTGCTTCATGTAACAACCATCTATTCAATGATGTTTTGATTCTAAAGCCTTCTAAACACACTCTTGAACTATTTTAATCAAACGCAAGTATAATGATCTGACATCTGGTAATTTTCCGTTACCAAACTCCGTTAGTTCCGTTAGGTCTTGCATACACGTGTAATGAGCACACACTAGTTGTCGTTGAACGTTGGTGACTTAATAACAATTATCTATGATAAACAGATGATAATCTAATTAATAATGTTGATTATTAGTTGTGGTTATGTGATTCATGTATTTTAAGTTATTATTTGTGAATTTTACTTGATAACGTGACAACGTATAACTATGATTTCATATGTTTTGCTATTAGTTGAAAATGTATATGATTATTATTGTTGATTAGTAATGCTTGTATTTCGTAGTTAAAATTGTTAAAAGTTGCTCAAAAGATTAGTTTTTACAATTTACAAAACATCAAGGGGATTTTTAGTCAAATGGTTACCATATTTAAACCACCAAAACCCAAACCCTAGCCCCCAAACCCTATTTCAGCCGTAACCTCTCCTCCCCACCCTCATTCTTTGCGATTTTGATCAAGAACAAGCAAGAACAATTCGATTTTGAGTAGTTCCAAGTGTTATCAAGTGTTAATCATCATCCCTACACGTTTAAAGGTGAGTTTTATCAAGTTTTTCATGGTTTTTGATTCTTGATTAACCCTAATTCGAAATTGATGAAGAAAAGTTGAAATTGATGATTGATTGATGATGATATGTTGTTAGTTAGGTTGTATGAATGTTGGGTTATGTTGATTATGCAAGAAATCCATGCTTTGATCATATTGTTCATACATTGCCTAAAGAGGAAACTTTTCTTCATGGGAATTCATGGATTGATGATTAGTATATGTTATATAATTGTTATAAACTTGATTAAGTATATATTTGATGAATTCATGAATGAATTGGGTGTTAGATGGATTTTGGATGTTACTTTCCCAAAAGGGAAACTTTATTGATGTGGAACATTGGATTTTGTGAATTGGGCATGTTTATAATACTAGGATCATGCTAGAATGTTGATTGATGATTTCTAAGGTGTTGGAATGTGTAAATTGGATCATGTGAATGTTGGATAAATTGCTTGAGAAATCTAGGATCCATAGGATATGGTGTGATGTTGGCTAAGGGTAGAGAATTATGAATCATGTTTGGGATTGTAATAGATCATTATGATGTAAGTTAATTGGTGTGAATTGTGTTGGTTAATGTGATAATGAGCGCCATACACGCGTGCGAATCTGAGGCCCCTACTTAGTAGGATTGGCAGGGTTTAGGATGTGAAGTCGTGAGTGGCTTCACATGGCATGTAGTGCATGATTGGATTCAATGTATGAATTGCTAGTTGTGATATAATTATGTTTGTGTTGAGCATGATGTTGGGTTTAGATTCGCAAGTGTTGTATGATGAAATATGCTATATGATGATCTATGTTGGTATGATGATGCTGATAGAATCTAAGTTTGATGATTTGATCTATGTGAAAAGCTTACATGGTAATAATGTGTTATGTGATGTTAAACTTGATAAAACAAGAATTTAATTAACAAGTCACCAACGGGTCAAACGGGTCAACTAGGTCAAATGTGTCATTTTGGTTTCAAAACCCTAGGGTTGATGTGTTGATGAGCACTTAAGGTTGTTATGTTTCTCTGGTTGCACGTACTTATGTACTTGCATGTTCTAGGTAACCTTTGAAGGGTTGTCTTTTCATCCATCATTAGTTCTCTCTTGTCATTGTCTTTGCACATCAGGTGAGTTCATGCCCCACTATTTTATAAACTCTCTTCCGGGGGAGGTAGCATACTTGTTTATAAACGCTTTACTTTTTATTATAAGTTGTTTATGTTTTAACATAGTATATAATACCTTGAAAGTCCTCACACTTTCGGATCGTTAATAATGGTAACTAGCGGGAAATCTTGGGTAGTACTACTGGGTTTAACAAGCCCCACCTGTGCGACTCGAGGTCAAACGGGTGCAATATTGTCCTAAACTCAAACATCGTCACGACCTGGTAAGTTGTGATGCGAGGCAACAAGCGCAACACAGTCAGCTTCGATCGCGAAATCACTATTGTTATTACTTGTGAATATAGACTAGCTATCTATTTCAATGCACTTCTATTGTTATGCAAATTATTACTGTTTATGTTAAACGCAAACTCTTGAACTCTCCAACCATTGTGTTGACATTTTTAGTATGCTATCCTCAGGTCGTTAATTCAGGTTGCCATTAGGAGCATATCACGGGTCCAGCATGCATACTAAGACTTCATCTTAAGTCAGGACACTTGATTTTATTTATGAGATTTAAATAATGGGTTGGCGCGTGTTTTGCCAAATTTTACATTTATATACTTTGGGTTTGTCTTATTTACAAAATGCTTCCACATAGTTTTAAAGTTTGAACTTTGATTGGTTTTATTTTAAATGTGGCATATAGTGTCGTTCTGAGTAACTAGTGACTGTGATCCTGGTTTGTTCGTACGCCTCGCGGTAAAACTCCGCATGTGGAATTTGTGGGTGTGACAGATTGGTATCAGAGCTATTGGTTATAGGGAACTAGGATGCATACACACTAGTCTATAACCGCACATAGTTAGTTAGTTACTCGTTGCTTATCCTCTTACTGTATACTCATTGGCATACACATCACGTGCACTGCAGCATGGCATCTTCTTCACGGGCTTTAGGTAAAAGGCCTGCGCGTTCTGATTCCCCTACTCATCATTTTGTACCTTAGTGGCCTCGACTACCTTATCCTTCTGAGGAGATGGACTGGGATCAACCTTTTGCACTACTTGAACGTGATGCTCTACGGGATTGGAGTTATTATCCTTCCTATGTTAACCGTATGCTTCATAAGGAACGTGTTCCTGAACTTTCGACTACTAGACCGAGGACTAGGTCTACTTCTGTGATCTCAACACCTACTCTTCCTATGACACGATGCTCTATTGAGCAGGTGATTGCGGCTTTAGTTGCTGCTCTAGACACAAAGAAACGACGCACTGATAAGCTGAATGAGACAGCTGGCATCTTACAACGTGAGTTGCGTGAGACTAAGATGATGATGGCGGAGTGGAAGGAGTTGCAATCCGAGTGTTATAACCGTCAGTATTACTTAACTGATAGAGTCGCTCAAGCTATTCATCATTCGGATACTAGAGATAACACAATCCATAACTATGGGGTAAGACTCGGTGATCTGGAATGCCCAGGTGCAAATGTTGGGCCAAGCCATGGCTAATGCACTGCCGTGGGAGGAATTCAAAGCTATGATGATGGAGGAGTATTGTCCTCGTGATGAAGTCTAGAAGTTGGAGGCTGAGTTCTGGCAGCTAAAGATGGAGGGATCAGAGATTGAGGCCTACACCACAAGGTCTCATGAGTTGGCAACTTTATACCTTGGAATGATTACCCGCCCATCAAATGAATTGAGCTCTATCTGCGTGGTCTTGTGCTAGAAATATAGAGCGTGGTGACTGCTTCAAACCCCACTACCATTCAACAGGCTATCCGGTTAGCTCACAAGCTGACGGATCAGGCTGTGGAACAAGGCAATCTTCCCAAACGGGACGCTGTGGCAAGCGTGCCCGACAACAAGCGTAAGTGGGACAACTCTGGCAACAAGAGCTCATCGTCGAACAATCAGCCCCAGCAGCATCAGCAACAGTAGCAACAAAGGAAGTTCAACAACAATCGCAGCTTCAATCAGTCTTCTTCCTCTTCATCTCAAAAGCTGGACATGCGGCGAAGGATTGTCGTGGTGAATTGGTGAGGAAGCCTCAACAGCCTCAAGAAACACCAAAAGGCTGCTTTGAGTGTGGAAAAGAAGGACACTACAAGAGAAATTGTCCTCAATTAAGGAAGAATGGAAATGGAAATAGCAATGGTGGAAATAACAACAACAACAACAATAACAACAATGGTGGTAACGATGACAATAATGGTGGCAATAATGGAGGAGCTAAAGGGAGAGCCTTTGTCATGGGATCAGGTGAGGCTCTACATGATCCTACTACGGTTACTGGTAAATTTCCTATTAATGGTCGTTTTGCTTCTGTACTGTTTGATACCGGAGCCGATAGGAGTTTTATCTCTACTAAGTTTAGTAACCTGTTAAGTGAAATGCCTTCTACGTTGGAGTCTAGATATACCGTAGAATTAGCTGATGGTAAGCAAATCTCCGTTACGTATATCCTTAAGGGTTGCAAGATAGAACTCGCTGGTCATACCTTTGATATCGATCTCATGCCTATTACACTTGGGAGTTTTGACGTGGTCGTGGGTATGGATTGGCTGTCTGAGAAGCAGGCAGAAGTCATATGCCATGAGAAGGTTATTCGCATTCCTCTAAAGGAGGGAGAGATTCTCTCAATTAAGGGCGAGAAGAGTGGTGCAGTGATAGGCATCATATCTTTTATGAAAGCGCAGAAGTGGCTACGCAAGGGTCACTTAGCCATATTAGCCCTTGTGACCGATAAACAACAAGAAGAGAAGAAGATCGAGAATATCCCGGTAGTTCGTGACTTTCCAGAGGTGTTTCCAGAGGATCTGCCTGGACTACCACCTCAACATCAGGTTGAATTTCAGATCGATTTGACTCCCGGAGCAGCTCCAATTGCGAGAGCACCTTATCGGTTAGCACCAAACGAACTGCAGGAATTATCTACACAACTTCAGGAGCTAATGGATAAAGGATTTATTCGACCGAGCTCATCACCGTGGGGAGCACTTGTTCTCTTTGTTAAGAAGAAAGATGGTACTTTCCGAATGTGCATCGACTACAGAGAGTTGAACAAGGTCACAGTCAAGAACCGATACCCTTTACCTCGTATTGATGACTTGTTTGATCAGCTTCAGGGATCAAGCTATTACTGAAAGATTGATTTGAGGTCCGGTTATCATCAACTGAGAGTTCGGGAGGAAGACATCTCAAAAACCGCATTCCGTACTCGTTATGGTCATTATGAATTCTTGGTCATGCCATTTGGGCTGACTAATGCACCAGCAGTGTTCATGGATCTCATGAATCGTGTGTGCAAACCCTATCTTGATCAGTTTGTCATTGTGTTTATCGACGACATCTTGATCTATTCTAAGACCAAAGAAGAGCACGAGGAGCACCTACGTTTGATCTTGGAACTACTTGGGAAGGAACAGTTGTACGCCAAGTTTTCTAAGTGTGATTTCTGGATTCGTGAGGTGTAATTCTTGGGTCACATTGTTAATGAGAAGGGAATACATGTGGATCCTACGAAGATTGAGGCTATAAAGAACTGGTCGGTACCCAAGACGCCTAGTGAGATAAGGCAATTTCTTGGACTGGCAGGGTACTATCGGCGTTTCATTGAGGGATTTTCAAAAATCGCTCAACCTCTCACAGCCTTGACCCATAAAGGAACAACGTATAAATGGGGTGAGAGTCAAGAAGCCGCTTTTCAGTTGTTGAAACAAAAACTCTGTAGCGCGCCGATACTAGCATTACCAGAAGCAAGTGATGATTTTGTGGTTTACTGTGATGCTTCCATCTAAGGACTTGGATGTGTTCTGATGCAACATAACAAAGTAATAGCTTATGCTTCGAGACAACTGAAAATGCACGAAAAGAACTATACTACTCATGACTTGGAGCTAGGTGCAGTGATCTTTGCCTTGAAGATCTGGAGACATTACTTGTACCGTACCAAATGCACTATTTACACCGATCACAAGAGTCTTCAGCATATCTTTGAGCAGAAAGAGCTAAACATGAGGCAGCGACGCTGGGTGGAATTGTTAAACGATTACGATTGTGCTATCAAATATCACCCAGGTAATGCGAATGTAGTCGCTGATGCTTTGAGTAGGAAGGAGATCGCTAAGCCCTGACAAGTGTGTGCTTTGCAGCTTACGATCAGCACCCACTTGCCGGAACAAATCAAGGAAGCTCAGACAGAAGCTTTGAAAGCAGAAAACATTGGATCTGAATCCTTACGTGGGATGGACAAATAGTTGGAGGTCAAATCTGATGGAATCTGGTATTTCATGGATAGACTTTGGGTACCCATGTATGGAGATCTGAGAGACTTAGTCATGAGTGAAGCACATAAGTCTAAATATTCCATACACCCTGGTTCTGACAAAATGTATCATAACCTGAAAGCGCACTATTGGTGGCCTAATATGAAGGCAGACGTAGCAACGTATGTGAGCAAGTGTCTAACCTGTACCAAGGTTAAAGTGGAATATCAGAAGCCATCTAGGTTACTACAACAACCTGAGATTCCTTTATGGAAGTGGGAACAGATCTCTATGGACTTTATTACTAAGTTACCCAGAACTCTTAGTGGTTGTGACACGATATGGGTGATCGTGGATCGACTGACTAAGTCAACTCACTTCTTGGCAATCAAGGAGACTGACAAAATGGACAAGTTGACCAGAATTTACCTGAAGGAAGTAGTCTCAAGACATGGCGTGCTGATCTCGATTATTTCTGATCGTGATGCTCGTTTTACATCTCATTTCTGGCAGTCGTTACAGAAATCTTTGGGAACGCGGTTGGATATGAGTACTGCATATCATCCGCAGACCGATGGACAAAGTGAGCATACTATTCAAACCTTAGAGGATATGTTACGTGCTTGCGTAATTGTTTTTGGAAATAATTGGGAAGTTCAACTACCGTTGGTCGAATTCTCGTACAACAATAGTTACCATACTAGTATTCAAATAGCACCATTTGAGGCGTTGTATGGGCGAAAGTGTAGATCACCAGTTTGTTGGGCTGAAGTTGGTGATAGTCAGCTCACTGGCCCCGAATTGGTGCACGAGACTACCGAAAAGATTGTGCAGATACGGAACCGTATGGCTGCAGCGCGAGACAGACAAAAGAGCTATGCAGACAAGCGACGAAAACCTTTGGAGTTTCAGGTCGGTGACAAAGTTTTGTTAAAAGTCTCACTATGAGAAGGCGTCATTCGATTTGGCAAAAGAGGCAAGCTTAATCCGAGATACGTTGGTCCATTTGAGATTCTTGAAAGAATAGGTCCAGTGGCGTATCGATTAGACCTGCCTGATTCACTAAGTGGCATTCACAACGTATTTCATGTCTCAAATCTGAAAAAGCGTTTATCTGATGAGACTTTGGTTGTACCACTCGAGGAAGTACAAGTGGATGAGCAATTGCGCTTTGTTGAGGAGCCTGTTGAAGTAATGGACCGTGAGGTCAAAACTCTTAAGCAAAGCAAAATACCCATAGTCAAAGTTCGTTGGAACTCAAGACGGGGACCGGAATTCACATGGGAACACGAGGATCAGATGAAGCTCAAGTATCCTCATCTGTTCGAAACGACGGTCACAGCCGGGGAAGGTACTGATTAAATTTCCGGACGAAATTTCTTTCAACATGGGGATGATGTGACAACTCACTCGATTTCGTTATGCCAATGCAGTAAACCAGTGATGTAACACAACCATTTAACGCAATTTTCGGGACGAAAATTCTTTCAACATGGGGATAATGTGACATCTGGTAATTTTCCGTTACCAAACTCCGTTAGTTCCGTTAGGTCTTGCATACACGTGTCATGAGCACACACTAGTTGTCGTTAAATGTTGGTGACTTAATAACAATTATCTATGATAAACAGATGATAATGTAATTAATAATGTTGATTATTAGTTGTGGTTATGTGATTCATGTATTTTAAGTTATTATTTGTGAATTTTACTTGATAACGTGACAACGTATAACTATGATTTCATATGTTTTGCTATTAGTTGAAAATGTATATGATTATTATTGTTGATTAGTAATGCTTGTATTTTGTAGTTAAAATTGTTAAAAGATGCTAAAAAGATTAGTTTTTACAATTTACAAAACATCAAGGGGATTTTTAGTCAAATGGTTACCATATTTAAACCACCAAAACCCAAACCCTAGCCCCCAAACCCCATTTCAGCCGTAACCTCTCCTCCCCACCCTCATTCTTTGCGATTTTGATCAAGAACAAGCAAGAACAATTTGATTTTGAGTAGTTCCAAGTGTTATCAAGTGTTAATCATCATCCCTACACGTTTAAAGGTGAGTTTTATCAAGTTTTTCATGGTTTTTGATTCTTGATGAACCCTAATACGAAATTGATGAAGAAAAGTTGAAATTGATGATTGATTGATGATGATATGTTGTTAGTTAGGTTGTATGAATGTTGGGTTATGTTGATTATGCAAGAAATCCATGCTTTGATCATATTGTTCATACATTGCCTAAAGAGGAAACTTTTCTTCATGGGAATTCACGGATTGATGATTAGTATGTGTTATATAATTGTTATGAACTTGATTAAGTATATATTTGATGAATTCATGAATGAATTGGGTGTTAGATGGATTTTGGATGTTACTTTCCCAAAAGGGAAACTTTATTGATGTGGAACATTGGATTTTGTGAATTGGGCATGTTTATAATACTAGGATCATGCTAGAATGTTTATTGACGATTTCTAAGGTGTCGGAATGTGTAAATTGGATCATGTGAATGTTGGATAAATTGCTTGAGAAATCTAGGATTCATAGGATATGGTGTGATGTTGGCTAAGGGTAGAGAATTATGAATCATGTTTGGGATTGTAATAGATCATTATGATGTATGTTAATTGGTGTGAATTGTGTTGGTTAATGTGATAATGATCATCATACACGCGTGCGAATCTGAGGCCCCTACTTAGTAGGATTGGCAGGGTTTAGGATGTGAAGTGGTGAGTGGCTTCACATGGCATGTAGTGCATGATTGGATTCAATGTATGAATTGCTAGTTGTGATATAATTATGTTTGTGTTGAGCATGATGTTGGGTTTAGATTCGCAAGTGTTGTATGATGAAATATATGTTATATGATGATCTATGTTGGTATGATGATGCTGATAGAATCTAAGTTTGATGATTTGATCTATGTGAAAAGCTTACATGGTAATAATGTGTTATGTGATGTTAAACTTGATAAAACAAGAATTTAATTAACAAGTCACCAACGGGTCAAACGGGTCAACTAGGTCAAATGTGTCATTTTGGTTTCAAAACCCTAGGGTTGATGTGTTGATGAGCACTTAAGGTTGTTATGTTTCTCTAGTTGCACGTACTTATGTACTTGCATGTTCTAGGTAACCTTTGAAGGGTTGTTTTTCCATCCATCATCAGTTCTCTCTTGTCATTGTCTTTGCACATCAGGTGAGTTCATGCCCCATTATTTTATAAACTCTCTTCCGGGGGAGGTAGCATACTTGTTTATAAACGCTTTACTTTTTATTATAAGTTGTTTATGTTTTAACATAGTATATAATACCTTGAAAGTCCTCACACTTTCGGATCGTTAATAATGGTAACTAGCGGGAAATCTTGGGTAGTACTACTGGGTTTAACAAGCCCCACCTATGCGACTTGAGGTCAAACGGGTGCAATATTGTCCTAAACTCAAACATCGTCACGACCTGGTAAGTTGTGACGGGAGGCAACAAACGCAACACAGTCAGCTTCGATCGCGAAATCACTATTGTTATTACTTGTGAATATAGACTAGCTATCTATTTCAATGCACTTCTTATGTTATGCAAATTATTACTGTTTATGTTAAACGCAAACTCTTGAACTCACCAACCATTGTGTTGACATTTTTAGTATGCTATCCTCAGGTCGTTAATTCAGGTTGCCATTAGGAGCACATCACAGGTCCAGCATGCATACTAAGACTTCATCTTAAGTCGGGACACTTGGATTTTATTTATGAGATTTAAATAATGGGTTGGCGCGTGTTTTGCCAAATTATACATTTATATACTTTGTGTTTGTCTTATTTACAAAACGCTTCCGCATAGTTTTAAAGTTTGAACTTTGATTGGTTTTATTTTAAATGTGGCATATAGTGTCGTTCTGAGTAACTAGTGACTGTGATCCTGGTTTGTTCGTACGCCTCGCGGTAAAACTCCGCAAGTGGAATTTGAGGGTGTGACAAATGATCACTAAAATAACACTAAAAAATCATAAATAAAACAATTGTATGTATACTTTAGACGAAACCAAACCCGACAACGCCATCACACAATTTGCCCAACAAATCGATCAACCCATGCCAAATCATATCCTAATCACTCTATCCCCATCTTCTAACACTCTTGCCTACAATATGCCCTAAAACGATTACAAATGACAACTTTTGATCTATAAAATCATTGTTGAGCACCGAGACAACTATAGAAGTTGCAAAAGACAAAGAGTGCACTCGTATTCACTCATTGGAATTTAGAATCAATGTATAAATTAAGATTGAAAGTAATCGCGCGTTAAAGTTGAAGCACATTGTGTAATCAATAAATGGGAAGTCATATCAAAAGCAAACGAACAAGTAAGTTAGATTTCTATAAACTACAGTCAAAATCGTGCCAGTATTGATTTGTGCATCGAAGTATCCTCGAAAGCTTAATACAATACATGTGAAATGAACTACGCATAATAAAACAATAAATTGCAATTGTTCTTGCACGAATGGTTTGTGCTTCATGTAACAACCATCAATTCAATGAAGTTTTGATTCTAAAGCCTTCAAAACACACTCTTGAACAATTTTAATCAAACGCAAGTATAATGATCACTAAAATCACACTAAAAAATCATAAATAAAACAATTGTATATACACTTTAGACGAAACCAAACGCGATAACGCCATCACATAATTTGCCAAACAAATCGATCAACCCGTGCCAAACAGATCCTAATCACTCTATCCCCATCTTCTAACACTCTTGCCTACAATATGCACTAAAACGATTACAAATGACAACTTTTGATCTATAAAATCATTGTTAAGCACAGAGCCAACAATAGAAGTTGCAAAAGACAAAGATTGACCTTGTATTCACTCACTGGAATTTAGAATGAATGTATGAATTAAGATTGAAAGTAATCACGCGCTAAAGTTGAAACACATTGTGTAATCAATAAATGGGAAGTCATATCAAGAGCAAACGAACAAGTAAGTTAGATTTCTATAAACTACAGTCAAAATCGTGCGAGTATTAATTTGTGCATCGAAGTATCCTCGAAAGCTTAATACAATACATGTGAAATGAACTACGCATAATAAAACAATAAATTGCAATTGTTCTTGCACGAATGGTTTGTGCTTCATGTAACAACCATCAATTCAATGAAGTTTTGATTCTAAAGCCTTCTAAACACACTCTTGAACTATTTTAATCAAACGCAAGTATAATGATCACTAAAATCACACTAAAAAATCATAAAAAAAACAATTGTGTGTATACTTTAGACGAAACCAAACACGACAACGCCATCACACAATTTGCCCAACAAATCGATCAACCCGT
The DNA here is from genome assembly GCA_025506415.1 of Flaveria robusta. Classification (NCBI taxonomy): domain Eukaryota; kingdom Viridiplantae; phylum Streptophyta; class Magnoliopsida; order Asterales; family Asteraceae; genus Flaveria; species Flaveria robusta. The sequence continues at coordinate 60,575 of JACCIZ010000065.1, forward strand.
GCCAAATCATATCCTAATCAATCTATCCCAATCTTCTAACACTCTTGCCTACAATATGCACTAAAACGATTACAAATGACAACTTTTGATCTATAAAATCATTGTTGAGCACCGAGCCAACAATAAAAGTTGCAAAAGACAAAGAGTGAACTCGTATTCACTCACTGGAATTTAGAATCAATGTATAAATTAAGATTGAAAGTAATCGCGCGTTAAAGTTGAAACACATTGTGTAATCAATAAATGGGAAGTCATATCAAGAGCAAACGAACAAGTAAGTTAGATTTCTATAAACTACAGTCAAAATCGTGCAAGCATTGATTTGTGCATCGAAGTATCCTCGAAAGCTTAAAACAATACATGTGAAATGAACTACGCATAATAAAACAATAAATTGCAATTGTTCTTGCACGAATGGTTTGTGCTTCAAGTAGCAACCATCAATTCAATGAAGTTTTGATTCTAAAGCCTTCTACACACACTCTTGAACTATTTTAATCAAACGCAAGTTTAATGATCAATAAAATCACACTAAAAAATCATAAAAAAAACAATTGTATGTATACTTTAGACGAAACCAAACACGACAACGCCATCACACAATTTGCCCAACCATCAATTCAATGAAGTTTTGATTCTAAAGCCTTCTAAACACACTCTTGAACTATTTTAATCAAACGCAAGTATAATGATCACTAAAATCACACTAAAAAATCATAAATAAAACAATTGTATGTATACTTTAGACAAAGTGTGAATTCATATTCACTCACTGGAATTTAGAATGAATGTATAAATTAAGATTGAAAGTAATCACGCGCTAAAGTTGAAACACATTGTGTAATCAATAAATGGGAAGTCATATCAAGAGCAAATGAACAAGTAAGTTAGATTTCTATAAAGTACAGTCAAAATCGTGCGAGTATTGATTTGTGCATCGAAGTATCCTCGAAAGCTTAATACAATGCATGTGAAATGAACTACGCATAATAAAACAATAAATTGCAATTGTTCTTGCACGAATGGTTTGTGCTTCACGTAACAACCATCAATTCAATGAAGTTTTGATTCTAAAGCCTTCTAAACACACTCTTGAACTATTTTAATCAAACGCAAGTATAATGATCACTAAAATCACACTAAAAAATCATAAAAAAAACAATTGTATGTATACTTTAGACGAAACCAAACACGACAACGCCATCACACAATTTGCCCAACAAATCGATCAACCCGTGCCAAATCATATCCTAATCACTCTATCCCCATCTTCTAACACTCTTGCCTACAATATGCACTAAAAGGATTACAAATGACAACTTTTGATCTATAAAATCATTGTTGAGCACCGAGCCAACAATAGAATTTGCAAGAGACAAAGAGTGAACTCGTATTCACTCACTGGAATTTAGAATGAATGTATAAATTAAGATTGAAAGTAATCACGCGCTAAAGTTGAAACACATTGTGTAATCAATAAATGGGAAGTCATATCAAGAGCAAACGAACAAGTAAGTTAGATTTCTATAAACTACAGTCAAAATCGTGCGAGTATTGATTTGTGCATCGAAGTATCCTCGAAAGCTTAATACAATACATGTGAAATGAACTACGCATAATAAAACAATAAATTGCAATTGTTCTTGCACGAATGGTTTGTGCTTCATGTAACAACCATCAATTCAATGAAGTTTTGATTCTAAAGCCTTTTAAACACACTCTTGAACAATTTTAATCAAACGCAAGTATAATGATCACTAAAATCACACTAAAAAAACATAATTAAAACTATTGTATATACACTTTAGACGAAACCAAACGCGACAACGCCATCACACAATTTGCCCAACAAATCGATCAACCCGTGCCAAATCAGATCCTAATCACTCTATCCCCATCTTCTAACACTCTTGCCTACAATATGCACTAAAACGATTACAAATGACAACTTTTGATCTATAAAATCATTGTTGAGCATCGAGCCAACAATAGAAGTTGCAAAAGACAAAGAGTGAACTCGTATTCACTCACTGGAATTTAGAATCAATGTATAAATTAAGATTGAAAGTAATCACGCGTTAAAGTTGAAACACATTATGTAATCAATAAATGGGAAGTCATATCAAGAGTAAACGAATAAGTAAGTTTGATTTCTATAAATTACAGTCAAAATCGTGGGAGTATTGATTTGTGCATCGAAGTATCCTCGAAAGCTTAATACAATACATGTGAAATGAACTACGCATAGTAAAACAATAAATTGCAATTGTTCTTGCACGAATGGTTTGTGCTTCATGTAGCAACCATCAATTCAATAAAGTTTTGATTCTAAAGCCTTCTAAACACACTCTTGAACTATTTTAATCAAACGCAAGTATAATAATCACTAAAATCACACTAAAATATCATAAATAAAACAATTGTATGTATACTTTAGACGAAACCAAACACGACAACGCCATCACACAACTTACCCAACAAATCGATCAACCCGTGCCAAATCAGATCCTAATCACTCTATCCCCATCTTCTAACACTCTTGCCTACAATATGCACTAAAACGATTACAAATGACAACTTTTGATCTATAAAATCATTGTTGAGCACCGAGCCAACAATAGAAGTTGCAAAAAACAAAGAGTGAACTCGTATTCACTGACTGGAATTTAGAATGAATGTATAAATTAAGATTGAAAGTAATCACGCGCTAAAGTTGAAACACATTGTGTAATCAATAAATGGGAAGTCATATCAAGAGCAAACGAACAAGTAAGTTAGATTTCTATAAACTACAGTCAAAATCATGCGAGTATTGATTTGTGCATCGAAGTATCCTCGAAAGCTTAATACAATACATGTGAAATGAACTATGCATAATAAAACAATAAATTGCAATTGTTCTTGCACGAATGGTTTGTGCTTCATGTAACAACCATCAATTCAATGAAGTTTTGATTCTAAAGCCTTCTAAACACACTCTTGAACAATATTAATCAAACGCAAGTATAATGATCACTAAAATCACACTAAAAAATCATAATTAAAACAATTGTATATACACTTTAGACGAAACCAAACGCGACAACGCCATCACACAATTGGCCCAACAAATCGATCAACCGGTGCCAAATCAGATCCTAATCACTGTATCCCCATCTTCTAACACACTTGCCTACAATATGCACTAAAACGATTACAAATGACAACTTTTGATCTATAAAATCATTGTTAAGCACAGAGCCAACAATAAAAGTTGCAAAAGACAAAGAGTGAACTCGTATTCACTCACTGGAATTTAGAATGAATGTATAAATTAAGATTGAAAGTAATCACGCGCTAAAGTTGAAACACATTGTGTAATCAATAAATGGGAAGTCATATCAAGAACAAACGAACAAGTAAGTTAGATTTCTATAAACTACAGTCAAAATCGTGCGAGTATTGATTTGTGCATCAAAGTATCCTTGAAAGCTTAATACAATACATGTGAAATGAACTACGCATAATAAAACAATAAATTGCCAATTGTTCTTGCATGAATGGTTTGTGCTTCATGTAACAACCATCAATTCAATGAAGTTTTGATTCTAAAGCCTTCTAAACACACTCTTGAACTATTTTAATCAAACGCAAGTATAATGATCACTAAAATCACACTAAAAAATCATAAAAAAAACAATTGTATGTATACTTTAGACGAAACCAAACACGACAACGCCATCACACAATTTGCCCAACAAATCGATCAACCCGTGCCAAATCATATCCTAATCACTCTATCCCCATCTTCTAACACTCTTGCCTACAATATGCACTAAAACGATTACAAATGACAACTTTTGATCTATAAAATCATTGTTGAGCACCGAGCCAACAATAGAAGTTGCAAAAGACAAAGAGTGAACTCGTATTCACTCACTGGAATTTAGAATCAATGTATAAATTAAGATTGAAAGTAATCACGCGTTAAAGTTGAAACACATAGTGTAATCAATAAATGGGAAGTCATATCAAGAGCAAACGAACAAGTAAGTTAGATTTCTACAAAATACAGTCAAAATCGTGCGAGTATTGATTTGTGCATCGAAGTATCCTCGAAAACTTAATACAATACATGTGAAATAAACTATGCATAGTAAAACAATAAATTGCAATTGTTCTTGCACGAATGGTTTGTGCTTCATGTAACAACCATCAATTCAATGAAGTTTTGATTCTAAAGCCTTCTAAGCACACTCTTGAACAATTTTAATCAAACGCAAGTATAATGATCACTAAAATCACACTAAAAAATCATAAATAAAACAATTGTATATACACTTTAGACGAAACCAAACGCGACAACGCCATCACACAATTTGCCCAACAAATCGATCAACCCGTGCCAAATCAGATCCTAATCACTCTATCCCCATCTTCTAAAACTCTTGCCTACAATATGCACTAAAACGATTACAAATGACAACTTTTGATCTATAAAATCATTGTTGAGCACCGAGCCAACAATAGAAATTGCAAAAGACAAAGAGTGAACTCGTATTCACTCACTGGAATTTAGAATGAATGTATAAATTAAGATTGAAAGTAATCACGCGCTAAAGTTGAAACACATTGTCTAATCAATAAATGGGAAGTCATATCAAGAGCAAACGAACAAGTAAGTTAGATTTCTATAAACTACAGTCAAAATCGTGCGAGTATTGATTTGTGCTCCGAAGTATCCTCTAAAGCTTAAAACAATACATGTGAAATGAACTACGCATAATAAAACAATAAATTGCAATTGTTCTTGCTCGAATGGTTTGTGCTTCATGTAGCAACCATCAATTCAATGAAGTTTTGATTTTAAAGCCTTCTAAACACACTCTTGAACTATTTTAATCAAAAGCAAGTATAATAATCACTAAAATCACACTAAAAAATCCTAAATAAAACAATTGTATGTATACTTTAGACGAAACCAAACACGACAACGCCATCACACAATTTGCCCACAAATCGATCAACCCATGCCAAATCATATCCTAATCACTCTATCCCCATCTTCTAACACTCTTGCCTACAATATGCACTAAAACGATTACAAATGACAACTTTTGATCTATAAAATCGTTGTTGAGCACCGAGCGAACAATAGAAGTTGCAAAACACAAAGAGTGAACTCGTATTCACTCACTGGAATTTAGAATGAATGTATAAATTAAGATTGAAAGTAATCACGCGCTAAAGTTGAAACACATTGTCTAATCAATAAATGGGAAGTCATATCAAGAGCAAACGAACAAGTAAGTTAGATTTCTATAAACTACAGTCAAAATCGTGCGAGTATTGATTTGTGCATCAAAGTATCCTCGAAAGTTTAAAACAATACATGTGAAATGAACTACGCATAATAAAAAAATAAATTGCAATTGTTCTTGCTCGAATGGTTTGTGCTTCATGTAGCAACCATCAATTCAATGCAGTTTTGATTCTAAAGCCTTCTAAACACACTCTTCAACTATTTTAATCAAACGCAAGTATAATGATCACTAAAATCACACTAAAAAATCATAAATAAAACAATTGTATGTATACTTTAGACGAAACCAAACACGATAACGCCATCACACAATTTGCCCAACAAATCGATCAACTCGTGTCAAATCATATCCTAATCACTCTATCCCCATCTTCTTACACTCTTGCCTACAATATGCTCTAAAACGATTACAAATGACAACTTTTGATCTATAAAATCATTGTTGAGCATCGAGCCAACAATAGAAGTTGCAAAAGACAAAGAGTGAACTCGTGTTCACTCACTGGAATTTAGAATCAATGTATAAATTAAGATTGAAAGTAATCACGCGTTAAATTTGAAACACATTGTGTAATCAATAAATGGGAAGTCATATCAAGAGCAAACGAACAAGTAAGTTAGATTTCTATAAACTACAGTCAAAATCGTGCGAGTATTGATTTGTGCATCGAAGTACCCTCGAAAACTTAAAACAATACATGTGAAATGAACTACGCATAATAAAACAATAAATTGCAATTGATCTTGCTCGAATGGTTTGTGCTTCATGTAGCAACCATCAATTCAATGAAGTTTTGATTCTAAAGCCTTCTAAAAACACTCTTGAACTATTTTAATCAAACGCAAGTATAATGATCACTAAAATCACACTAAAAAAACATAAATAAAATAATTGTATGTATACTTTAGACGAAACCAAACACGACAACGCCATCAAACAATTTGCCCAACAAATCGATCAACCCGTGCCACATCATATCCTAATCACTCTATCCCCGTCTTCTAACACTCTTGCCTACAATATGCACTAAAACGATTACAAATGACAACTTTTGATCTATAAAATCGTTGTTGAGCACCAAGCTAACAATAGAAGTTGCAAAAAACAAAGAGTGAACTCGTATTCACTCACGGGAATTTAGAATGAATGTATAAATTAAGATTGAAAGTAATCACGCGCTAAAGTTGAAACACATTGTGTAATCAATAAATGGGAAGTCATATCAAGAGCAAACGAACAAGTAAGTTAGATTTCTATAAACTACAGTCAAAATCGTGCGAGTATTGATTTGTGTATCGAAGTACCCTCGAAAACTTAAAACAATACATGTGAAATGAACTACGCATAATAAAACAATAAATTGCAATTGATCTTGCTCGAATGGTTTGTGCTTCATGTAGCAACCATCAATTCAATGAAGTTTTGATTCTAAAGCCTTCTAAACACACTCTTGAACTATTTTAATCAAACGCAAGTATAATAATCACTAAAATCACACTAAAAAATCATAAATAAAACAATCGTACGTATACTTTAGACGAAACCAAACACGACAACGCCATCAAACAATTTGCCCAACAAATCGATCAACCCGTGCCAAATCATATCCTAATCACTCAATCCCCGTCTTCTAACACTCTTGCCTACAATATGCACTAAAACGATTACTAATGACAACTTTTGATCTATAAAATCGTTGTTGAGCACCGAGCTAACAATAGAAGTTGCAAAAAACAAAGAGTGAACTCGTATTCACTCACGGGAATTTAGAATGAATGTATAAATTAAGATTGAAAGTAATCACGCGCTAAAGTTGAAACACATTGTGTAATCAATAAATGCGAAGTCATATCAAGAGCAAACGAACAAGTAAGTTAGATTTCTATAAACTACAGTCAAAATCGTGCGAGTATTGATTTGTGCATCGAAGTATCCTCGAAAGCTTAATACAATACATGTGAAATGAACTACGCATAATAAAACAATAAATTGCAATTGTTCTTGCACTAATGGTTTGTGCTTCATGTAACAACCATCAATTCAATGAAGTTTTGATAGTAAAGCCTTCTAAACACACACTTGAACTATTTTAATCAAACGCAAGTATAATGATCACTAAAATCACACTAAAAAATCATAAATAAAACAATTGTATGTATACTTTAGACGAAACCAATCACGACAACGCCATCACACAATTTGCCCAACAAATCGATCAACCCGTGCCAAACTAATCAATCTATCCCCATCTTCTAACACTCTTGCCTAAAATATGCCCTAAAACGATTACAAATGACAACTTTTGATCTATAAAATCATTGTTGGGCACCAAGCCAACAATAGAAGTTGCAAAAGACAAAGAGTGAACTCCTATTCACTCACTGGAATTTAGAATGAATGTATAGATTAAGATTCAAAGTAATCATGCTCTAAAGTTGAAACACATTGTGTAATCAATAAATGGAAAGTCATATCAAGAGCAAACGAACAAGTAAGTTAGATTTCTATAAACTACAGTCAAAATCGTGCGAGTACTTATTTGTGCATCGAAGTATCTTCGAAATTTTAATACAATACATGTGAAATGAACTACGCATAATAAAACAATAAATTGCAATTGTTCTTGCTTGAATGGTTTGTGCTTCATGTAGCAACCATCAATTCATTGAAGTTTTGATTCTAAAGCCATCTAAACACACTCTTGAACTATTTTAATCAAACGCAAGTATAATAATCACTAAAATCACACTAAAAAATCATAAAGAAAACAATTGTATGTATACTTTAAACGAAACCAAACACGACAACGCCATCACACAATTTGCCCAACAAATCGATCAACCCGTGCCAAATCATATCCTAATCACTCTATCCCCATCTTCTAACACTCTTGCCTACAATATGCACTAAAACGATTACAAATGACAACTTTTGATCTATAAAATCGTTGTTGAGCACCAAGCTAACAATAGAAGTTGCAAAAAACAAAGAGTGATCTCGTATTCACTCACTGGAATTTAGAATGAATGTATAAATTAAGATTGAAAGTAATCACGCGCTAAAGTTGAAACACATTGTCTAATCAATAAATGGGAAGTCATATCAAGAGCAAACGAACAAGTAAGTTAGATTTCTATAAACTACAGTCAAAATCGTGCGAGTATTGATTTGTGCATCGAAGTATCCTCGAAAGCTTAAAACAATACATGTGAAATGAACTACGCATAATAAAACAATAAATTGCAATTCTTCTTGCTCGAATGGTTTGTGCTTCATGTAGCAACCATCAATTCAATGAAGTTTTGATTCTAAAGCCTTTTAAACACACTCTTGAACTATTTTAATCAAATTTGCTGGGCAAATTGTGTGATGGCGTTGTGGTCTTTGGTTTCGTCTAAAGTATACATACAATTGTTTTATTTATAATTTTTTAGTGTGATTTTAGTGATTATTATACTTGCGTTTGATTAAAATAGTTCAAGAGTGTGTTTAGAAGGCTTTAGAATCAAAACTTCATTGGATTGATGGTCGTTACGTGAAGCAAAAACCATTCGTGCAAGAACAATTGCTATTTATTGTTTTATTATGCGTAGTTCATTTCACATGTATTGTATTAAGCTTTCTAGAATACTTCGATGCCAAATCAATACTCGCACGATTTTGACTGTAGTTTGTAGAAATCTAGCTTACTTGTTCGTTTGCCCTTGATATGACTTCCCATTTATTGATCACATATTGTGTTTCAACTTTAACGCGTGATTACTTTCAATCTTAATTTATACATTGATTCTAAATTCCAGTGAGTGAATACGAGTTCACTCTTTGTCTTTTGCAACTTCTATTGTTGGCTCGGTGCTCAACAATGATTTTATGGATCAAAAGTTGTCATTTGTAATCGTTTTAGTGCATATTGTAGGCAAGAGTGTTAGAAGATGGGGATAGAGTGATTAGGATATGATTTGGCACAGGTTGATCGATTTGCTGGGCAAATTGTGTGATGGCGTTGTCGTGTTTGGTTTCGTCTAAAGTATACATAAAATTGTTTTATTTATGATTTTTTAGTGTGATTTTAGTGATCATTATACTTGCGTTTGATTAAAATAGTTTAAGAGTGTGTTTAGAAGGCTTTAGAATCAAAACTTCATTCGATTGATGGTTGTTACATGGAGCAAAAACAATTCATGCAAGAACAATTGATATTTATTGTCTTATTATGCGTAGTTCATTTCACATGTATTGTATTATGCTTTCGAGAATACTTCCATGCACAAATGAATACTCGCACGATTTTGACTGTACTTTATAGAAATCTAACTTACTTGTTCGTTTGCCCTTGATATGACTTTCCATTTATTGATCACACATTGTGTTTCAACTTTAACGCGTGATTACTTTCAATCTTAATTTATACATTGATTCTAAATTCTAGTGAGTGAATACGAGTTCACACTTTGTCTTTTGCAACTTCTATTGTTGGCACGGTCCTCAACAATGATTTTACAAATCAAAATATGTCATATATAATCGCTTTAGTGCATATTGTAGGCAAGAGTGTTAGAAGATGGGGATAGAGTGATTAGGATATGATTTGGCACGGGTTGATCGATTTGTTGGGCAAATTGTGTGATGGCGTTGTCGTGTTTGGTTTCATCTAAAGTATACATACAATTGTTTTATTTATGATTTTTTAGTGTGATTTTAGTGATCATTATACTTGCGTTTGATTAAAATAGTTCAAGAGTGTGTTTAGAAGGCTTTAGAATCAAACCTTCATTGCAATGATGGTTGTTACATGAAGCAAAAACCATTCGTGCAAGAAAAATTGCTATTTATTGTTTTATTATGCGTAGTTCATTTCACATGTATTGTATTATGCTTTCGAGAATACTTCCATGCACAAACGAATACTCGCACGATTTTGACTGTACTTTATAAAAATCTAACTTACTTGTTCGTTTGCCCTTGATATGACTTTCCATTTATTGATCACACATTGTGTTTCAACTTTAACGCGTGATTACTTTCAATCTTAATTTATACATTGATTCTAAATTCTAGTGAGTGAATACGAGTTCACACTTTGTCTTTTGCAACTTCTATTGTTGGCACGGTCCTCAACAATGATTTTATAGATCAAAATATGTCATATATAATCGCTTTAGTGCATATTGTAGGAAGAGTGTTAGAAGATGGGGATAGAGTGATTAGGATATGATTTGGCACTGGTTGATCGATTTGTTGGGCAAATTGTGTGATGGCGTTGTCGTGTTTGGTTTCGTCTAAAGTATACATACAATTGTTTTATCTATGATTTTTTAGTGTGATTTTAGTGATCATTATACTTGCGTTTGATTAAAATAGTTCAAGAGTGTGTTTAGAAGGCTTTAGAATCAAAACTTCATTGCATTGATGGTTGTTACATGAAGCAAAAACCATTCGTGCAAGAACAATTGCTATTTATTGTTTTATTATGCGTAGTTCATTTCACATGTATTGTATTAAGCTTTCGAGAGTACTTCGATGCACAAATCGATACTCGCACGATTTTGACTGTAGTTTAAAGAAATCTAACTTACTTGTTCGTTTGCCCTTGATATGACTTCCCATTTATTGATCACACATTGTGTTTCAACTTTAACGCGTGATTACTTTCAATCTTAATTTATACATTGATTCTAAATTCCAGTGAGTGAATACGAGTTCACTCTTTGTCTTTTACAACTTCTATTGTTGGCTCGGTGCTGAACAATTATTTTATAGATCAAAAGTTGTCATTTGTAATCGTTTTAGTGCATATTGTAGGCAAGATTGTTAGAAGATGAGGATAGGATGATTAGGATATGATTTGGTACGGGTTGATCGATTTGTTGGGCCAATTGTGTGATGGCGTTGTCGTGTTGGGTTTCGTCTAAAGTATACATACAATTGCTTTATTTACGATTTTTTGTATGATTTTAGTGATCATTGTACTTGCGTTTGATTATAATAGTTCAAGAGTGTGTTTAGAAGACTTTAGAATCAAAACTTCATTGGATTGATGGTTGTTACATGAAGCAAAAACCATTCGTGCAAGAACAATTGCTATTTATTGTTTTATTATGCGTAGTGCATTTCACATGTATTGTATTAAGCTTTCGAGAATACTTCGATGCACAAATCAATAATCTTACTATTTTGACTGTAGTTTAAAGAAATCTAACTTACTTGTTCGTTTGCTCTTGATATGACTTCCCATTTATTGATCACACATTGTGTTTCAACTTTAACATGTGATTACTTTCAATCTTAATTTATACATTGATTCTAAATTCCAGTGAGTGAATACGAGTTCACTCTTTGTCTTTTGCAACTTCTATTGTTGGCTCGGTGCTCAACAATGATTTTATGGATCAAAAGTTGTCATTTGTAATCGTTTTAGTGCATATTGTAGGCAAGAGTGTTAGAAGATGGGGATATAGTGATTAGGATATGATTTGGCACGGGTTGATCCATTTGCTGGGCAAATTGTGTGATGGCGTTGTGGTGTTTGGTTTCGTCTAAAGTATACATACAATTGTTTTATTTATAATTTTTTAGTGTGATTTTAGTGATTATTATACTTGCGTTTGATTAAAATAGTTCAAGTGTGTGTTTAGAAGGCTTTAGAATCAAAACTTCATTGGATTGATGGTCGTTACATGAAGCAAAAACCATTCGTGCAAGAACAATTGCTATTTATTGTTTTATTATGCGTAGTTCATTTCACATGTATTGTATTAAGCTTTCTAGAATACTTCGATGCCAAATCAATACTCGCACGATTTTGACTGTAGTTTGTAAAAATCTAGCTTACTTGTTCGTTTGCCCTTGATATGACTTCCCATTTATTGATCACACATTGTGTTTCAACTTTAACGCGTGATTACTTTCAATCTTAATTTATACATTGATTCTAGATTCTAGTGAGTGAATACGAGTTCACTCTTTGTCTTTTGCAACTTCTATTGTTGGCTCGGTGCTCAACAATGATTTTATGGATCAAAAGTTGTCATTTGTAATCGTTTTAGTGCATATTGTAGGCAAGAGTGTTAGAAGATGGGGATAGAGTGATTAGGATATGATTTGGCACGGGTTGATCGATTTGATAGGCAAATTGTGTGATGGCGTTGTCGTGTTTGGTTTCATCTAAAGTATACATAAAATTGTTTTATTTATGATTTTTTAGTGTGATTTTAGTGATCATTATACTTGCGTTTGATTAAAATAGTTTAAGAGTGTGTTTAGAAGGCTTTAGAATCAAAACTTCATTCGATTGATGGTTGTCACATGGAGCAAAAACAATTCGTGCAAGAACAATTGCTATTTATTGTTTTATTATGCGTAGTTCATTTCACATGTATTGTATTATACTTTCGAGAATACTTCCATGCACAAATGAATACTCGCACGATTTTGACTGTACTTTATAGAAATGTAACTTACTTGTTCGTTTGCCCTTGATATGACTTTCCATTTATTGATCACACATTGTGTTTCAACTTTAACGCGTGATTACTTTCAATCTTAATTTATACATTGATTCTAAATTCTAGTGAGTGAATACGAGTTCACACTTTGTCTTTTGCAACTTCTATTGTTGGCTCGGTCCTCAACAATGATTTTATAGATCAAAATATGTCATATATAATCGCTTTAGTGCATATTGTAGGCAAGAGTGTTAGAAGATGGGGATAGAGTGATTAGGATATGATTTGGCACGGGTTGATCGATTTGTTGGGCAAATTGTGTGATGGCGTTGTCGTGTTTGGTTTCGTCTAAAGTATACATACAATTGTTTTATTTATGATTTTTTAGTGTGATTTTAGTGATCATTATACTTGCTTTTGATTAAAATAGTTCAAGAGTGTGTTTAGAAGGCTTTAGAATCAAAACTTCATTGCATTGATGGTTGTAACATGAAGCAAAAACCATTCGTGCAAGAACAATTGCTATTTATTGTTTTATTATGCGTAGTTCATTTCACATGTAATGTATTAAGCTTTCGAGAATACTTCGATGCACAAATCAACACTCGCACGATTTTGACGGTAGTTTAAAGAAATCTAACTTACTTGTTCGTTTGCCCTTGATATGACTTCCCATTTATTGATCGCACATTGTGTTTCAACTTTAACGCGTGATTACTTTCAATCTTTATTTATACATTGTTTCTAAATTCCAGTGAGTGAATACGAGTTCACTCTTTGTTTTTTGCAACTTCTATTGTTGGCTCGGTGCTCAACAATTATTTTATAGATCAAAATTTGGCATTTGTAATCGTTTTAGTGCATATTGTAGGCAAGATTGTTAGAAGATGAGGATAGAGTGATTAGGATATGACTTGGCACGGGTTGATCGATTTGTTGGGCAAATTGTGTGATGGCGTTGTCGTGTTGGGTTTCGTCTAAAGTATACATACAATTGCTTTACTTATGATTTTTAGTATGATTTTAGTGATCATTGTACTTGCGTTTGATTATAATAGTTCAAGAGTGTGTTTAGAATACTTTAGAATCAAAACTTCATTGGATTGATGGTTGTTACTTGAAGCAAAAACCATTCGTGCAAGAACAATTGCTATTTATTGTTTTATTATGCGTAGTTAATTTCACATGTATTGTACTAAGCTTTCGAGAATACTTCGATGCACAAATCAATACTCGCATGATTTTGACTATAGTTTAAAGAAATCTAACTTACTTGTTCGTTTGCCCGTGATATGACTTCCCATTTATTGATCACACATTGTGTTTCAACTTTAACGTGTGATTACTTTCAATCTTAATTTATACATTGCTTCTAAATTCCAGTGAGTGAATACGAGCTCACTCTTTGTCTTTTGCAACTTCTATTGTTGGCTCGGTGCTCAACAATGATTTTATCGATCAAAAGTTGTCATTTGTAATCGTTTTAGTGCATATTGTAGGCAAGAGTGTTAGAAGATGAGGATATAGTGATTAGGATATGATTTGGCACGGGTTGATCGATTTGCTGGGCAAATTGTGTGATGGCGTTGTGGTGTTTGGTTTCGTCTAAAGTATACATACAATTGTTTTATTTATGATTTTTTAGTGTGATTTTAGTGATTATTATACTTGCGTTTGATTAAAATAGTTCAAGAGTGTGTTTAGAAGGCTTTAGAATCAAAACTTCATTGGATTGATGGTCGTTACATGAAGCAAAAACCATTCGTGCAAGAACAATTGGTATTTATTGTTTTATTATGCGTAGTTCATTTCATATGTATTGTATTAAGCTTTCTAGAATACTTCGATGCCAAATCAATACTCGCACGATTTTGACTGTAGTTTGTCGAAATCTAGCTTACTTGTTCGTTTGCCCTTGATATGACTTCCCATTTATTGATCACACATTGTGTTTCAACTTTAACGCGTGATTACTTTCAATCTTAATTTATACATTGATTCTAAATTCCAGTGAGTGAATACGAGTTCACTCTTTGTCTTTTGCAACTTCTATTGTTGGCTCGGTGCTCAACAATGATTTTATGGATCAAAAGTTGTCATTTGTAATCGTTTTAGTGCATATTGTAGGCAAGAGTGTTAGAAGATGGGGATAGAGTGATTAGGATATGATTTGACACGGGTTGATCGATTTGCTAGGCAAATTGTGTGATGGCGTTGTCGTGTTTGGTTTCGTCTAAAGTATACATAAAATTGTTTTATTTATGATTTTTTAGTGTGATTTTAGTGATCATTATACTTGCGTTTGATTAAAATAGTTTAAGAGTGTGTTTAGAAGGCTTTAGAATCAAAACTTCATTCGATTGATAGTTGTTACATGCAACAAAAACAATTCGTGCAAGAACAATTGCTATTTATTGTTTTATTATGCGTAGTTCATTTCACATGTATTGTATTATGCTTTCGAGAATACTTCCATGCACAAATGAATACTCGCACGATTTTGACTGTACTTTATAGAAATCTAACTTACATGTTCGTTTGCCCTTGATATGACTTTCCATTTATTGATCACACATTGTGTTTCAACTTTAACGCGTGATTACTTTCAATCTTAATTTATACATTGATTCTAAATTCTAGTGAGTGAATACGAGTTCACACTTTGTCTTTTGCAACTTCTATTGTTGGCTCGGTCCTCAACAATGATTTTATAGATCAAAATATGTCATATATAATCGCTTTAGTGCATATTGTAGGCAAGAGTGTTAGAAGATGGGGATAGAGTGATTAGGATATGATTTGGCACGGGTTGATCGATTTGTTGGGCAAATTGTGTGATGGCGTTGTCGTGTTTGGTTTCGTCTAAAGTATACATACAATTGTTTTATTTATGATTTTTTAGTGTGATTTTAGTGATCATTATACTTGCTTTTGATTAAAATAGTTCAAGAGTGTGTTTAGAAGGCTTTAGAATCAAAACTTCATTGCATTGATGGTTGTTACATGAAGCAAAAACCATTCGTGCAAGAACAATTGCTATTTATTGTTTTATTATGCGTAGTTCATTTCACATGTAATGTATTAAGCTTTCGAGAATACTTCGATGCACAAATCAATACTCGCACGATTTTGACGGTAGTTTAAAGAAATCTAACTTACTTGTTCGTTTGCCCTTGATATGACTTCCCATTTATTGATCACACATTGTGTTTCAACTTTAATGCGTGATTACTTTCAATCTTTATTTATACATTGATTCTAAATTCCAGTGAGTGAATACGAGTTCACTCTTTGTCTTTTGCAACTTCTATTGTTGGCTCGGTGCTCAACAATTATTTTCTAGATCAAAATTTGTCATTTGTAATCGTTTTAGTGCATATTGTAGGCAAGATTGTTAGAAGATGAGGATAGAGTGATTAGGATATGACTTGGCACGGGTTGATCGATTTGTTGGGCAAATTGTGTGATGGCGTTGTCGTGTTGGGTTTCGTCTAAAGTATACATACAATTGCTTTATTTACGATTTTTAGTATGATTTTAGTGATCATTGTACTTGCGTTTGATTATAATAGTTCAAGAGTGTGTTTAGAATACTTTAGAATCAAAACTTCATTGGATTGATGGTTGTTACTTGAAGCAAAACCATTCGTGCAAGAACAATTGCTATTTATTGTTTTATTATGCGTAGTTCATTTCACATGTATTGTACTAAGCTTTCGAGAATACTTCGATGCACAAATCAATACTCGCATGATTTTGACTTTAGTTTAAAGAAATCTAACTTACTTGTTAGTTTGCCCTTGATATGACTTCCCATTTATTGATCACACATTGTGTTTCAACTTTAACGTGTGATTACTTTCAATCTTAATTTATACATTGATTCTAAATTCCAGTGAGTGAATACGAGCTCACTCTTTGTCTTTTGCAACTTCTATTGTTGGCTCGGTGCTCAACAATGATTTTATGGATTAAAAGTTGTCATTTGTAATCGTTTTAGTGCATATTGCAGGCAAGAGTGTTAGAAGATGAGGATATAGTGATTAGGATATGATTTGGCACGGGTTGATCGATTTGCTGGGCAAATTGTGTGATGGCGTTGTGGTGTTTGGTTTCGTCTAAAGTATACATACAATTGTTTTATTTATGATTTTTTAGTGTGATTTTAGTGATTATTATACTTGCGTTTGATTAAAATAGTTCAAGAGTGTGTTTAGAAGGCTTTAGAATCAAAACTTCATTGGATTGATGGTCGTTACATGAAGCAAAAACCATTCGTGCAAGAACAATTGGTATTTATTGTTTTATTATGCGTAGTTCATTTCATATGTATTGTATTAAGCTTTCTAGAATACTTCGATGCCAAATCAATACTCGCACGATTTTGACTGTAGTTTGTCGAAATCTAGCTTACTTGTTCGTTTGCCCTTGATATGACTTCCCATTTATTGATCACACATTGTGTTTCAACTTTAACGCGTGATTACTTTCAATCTTAATTTATACATTGATTCTAAATTCCAGTGAGTGAATACGAGTTCACTCTTTGTCTTTTGCAACTTCTATTGTTGGCTCGATGCTCAACAATGATTTTATGGATCAAAAGTTGTCATTTGTAATCGTTTTAGTGCATATTGTAGGCAAGAGTGTTAGAAGATAGGGATAGAGTGATTAGGATATGATTCGGCACGGGTTGATCAATTTGCTAGGCAAATTGTGTGATGGCGTTGTGGTGTTTGGCTTCGTCTAAAGTATACATACAATTGTTTTATTTATGATTTTTTAGTGTGATTTTAGTGATTATTATACTTGCGTTTGATTAAAATTGTTCAAGAGTGTGTTTAGAAGGCTTTAGAATCAAAACTTCATTGGATTGATGGTCGTTACATGAAGCAAAAACCATTCGTGCAAGAACAATTGCTATTTATTGTTTTATTATGCGTAGTTCATTTCACATGTATTGTATTAAGCTTTCTAGAATACTTCGATGCCAAATCAATACTCGCACGATTTTGACTGTAGTTTGTAGAAATCTAGCTTACTTGTTCGTTTGCCCTTGATATGACTTCCCATTTATTGATCACACATTGTGTTTCTACTTTAACGCGTGATTACTTTCAATCTTAATTTATACATTGATTCTAAATTCCAGTGAGTGAATACGAGTTCACACTTTGTCTTTTGCAACTTCTATTGTTGGCTCGGTGCTCAACAATGATTTTATGGATCAAAAGTTGTCATTTGTAATCGTTTTAGTGCATATTGTAGGCAAGAGTGTTAGAAGATGGGGATAGAGTGATTAGGACATGATTTGGCACGGGTTGATCGATTTGCTAGGCAAATTGTGTGATGGCGTTGTCGTGTTTGGTTTCGTATAAAGTATACATACAATTGTTTTATTTATGGTTTTTTAGTGTAATTTTAGTGATTATTATACTTACGTTTGATTAAAATAGTTCAAGAGTGTGTTTAGAAGGCTTTAGAATCAAAACTTCATTGGATTGATGGTTGTTACATGGAGCAAAAACAATTCGTGCAAGAACAATTGCTATTTATTGTTTTATTATGCGTGGTTCATTTCACATGTATTGTATTAAGCTTTCGAGAATACTTCGATGCACAAATGAATACTCGCATGATTTTGACTGTACTTTATAGAAATCTATCTTACTTGTTCGTTTGCACTTGATATGACTTTCCATTTATTGATCACACATTGTGTTTCAACTTTAACGCGTGATTACTTTCAATCTTAATTTATACATTGATTCTAAATTCCAGTGAGTGAATACGAGTTCACACTTTGTCTTTTGCAACTTCGATTGTTGGCTCGGTCCTCAACAATGATTTTATAGATCAAAATATGTCATATGTTATCGCTTTAGTGCATATTGTAGGCAAGAGTGTTAGAAGATGGGGATAGAGTGATTAGATATGATTTGGCACGGGTTGATCGATTTGTTGGGCAAATTGTGTGATAGCGTTGTGGTGTTTGGTGTCGTCTAAAGTATACATACAATTGTTTTATTTATGATTTTTTAGTGTGATTTTAGTGGTCATTATACTTGCGTTTGATTAAAATAGTTCAAGAGTGTGTTTAGAAGGCTTCAGAATCAAAACTTAATTGCATTGATGGTTGTTACATGAAGCAAAAACCATTCGTGCTAGAAACAATTGCTATTTATTGTTTTATTATGCGTAGTTCATTTCACATGTATTGTATGAAGCTTTCTAGAATACTTCGATGCCCAAATCAATACTCGCACGATTTTGAATGTAGTTTGTAGAAATCTAGCTTACTTGTTCGTTTGCCCTTGATATGACTTCTCATTTATTGATCACACATTGTGTTTCAACTTTAACGCATGATTACTTTCAATCCTAATTTATACATTGATTCTAAATTCCAGTGAGTGAATACGAGTTCATTCTTTGTCTTTTGCAACTTCTATTGTTGGCTCGGTGCTCAACAATGATTTTATGGATCAAAACTTGTCATTTGTAATCGTTTTAGTGCATATTGTAGGCAAGAGTGTTAGAAGATGTGGATAGAGTGATTAGGATATTATTTGGCTCGGGTTGATCGATTTGCTGGGCAAATTGTGTGATGGCGTTGTGGTGTTTGGTTTCGTCTAAAGTATATATACAATTGTTTTATTTATGATTTTTTAGTGTGATTTTAGTGATTATTATACTTACGTTTGGTTAAAATAGTTCAAGAGTGTGTTTAGAAGGCTTTAGAATCAAAACTTCATTGGATTGATGGTTGTTACATGAAGCAAAAACCATTCGTGCAAGAACAATTGCTATTTATTGTTTTATTATGCGTAGTTCATTTCACATGTATTGTATTAAGCTTTCTAGAATACTTTGATGCCCAAATCAATACTCGCATGATTTTGACTTTAGTTTGTAGAAATCTAGCTTACTTGTTCGTTTGCCCTTGATATGACTTCCCATTTATTGATCACACATTGTGTTTCTTCTTTAACGCGTGATTACTTTCAATCTTAATTTATACATTGATTCTTAATTCCAGTGAGTGAATACGAGTTCACTCTTTGTCTTTTGCAACTTCTATTGTTGGCTCGGTGCTCAACAATGATTTTATAAATCAAAAGTTGTCATTTGTAATCGTGTTATTGCATATTGTAGGCAAGAGTGTTAGAAGATGGGGATAGAGTGATTAGGATATGATTTGGCGCGGGTTGATAGAGTTGTTGGGCAAATTGAGTGATGGCGTTGTGGTGTTTGGTTTCATCTAAAGTATACATACAATTGTTTTATTTATGATTTTTTAGTGTGATTTTAGTTATTATTATACTTGCGTTTGATTAGAATAGTTCAAGAGTTTGTTTAGAAGGCTTTAGAATCAAAACTTCATTGGATTGATGGTCGTTACATGAAGCAAAAACCATTCGTGCAAGAACAATTGCTATTTATTGTTTTATTATGCGTAGTTCATTTCACATGTATTGTATTAAGCTTTGTTTTGATGCCAAATCAATACTCGCACGATTTTGACTGTAGTTTGTAGAAATCTAGCTTACTTGTTCGTTTGCCCTTGATATGACTTCCCATTTATTGATCACACATTGTGTTTCAACTTTAACGCGTGATTACTTTCAATCTTAATTTATACATTGATTCTAAATTCCAGTGAGTGAATACGAGTTCACTCTTTGTCTTTTGCAATTTCTATTGTTGGCTCGGTGCTCAACAATGATTTTATGGATCAAAAGTTGTCATTTGTTATTGTTTTAGTGCATATTGTAGGCAAGAGTGTTAGAAGATGGGAATAGAGTGATTAGGATATGATTTGGCACGGGTTGATCGATTTGCTTGGCAAATTGTGTGATGGCGTTGTCGTGTTTGGTTTCGTCTAAAGTATACATACAATTGTTTTATTTATGGTTTTTTAGTGTGATTTTAGTGATCATTATACTTGCGTTTGATTAAAATAGTTCAAGAGTGTGTTTACAAGGCTTTAGAATCAAAACTTCATTACATTGATGGTTGTTACATGAAGCAAAAACTATTCGTGCTAGAAACAATTGCTATTTATTGTTTTATTATGCGTAGTTTATTTCACATGTATTGTATTAAGCTTTCTAGAATACTTCGATGCCCAAATCAATACTCGCACGATTTTGAATGTAGTTTGTAGAAATCTAGCTTACTTGTTCGTTTGCCCTTGATATGACTTCTCATTTATTGATCACACATTGTGTTTCAACTTTAACGCGTGATTACCTTCATTCTTAATTTATACATTGATTCTAAATTGCAGTGAGTGAATACGAGTTCACTCTTTGTCTTTTCCAACTTCTATTGTTGGCTTGGTGCTCAACAATGATTTTGTGGATCAAAACTTGTCATTTGTAATCGTTTTAGTGCATATTGTAGGCAAGAGTGTTAGAAGATGTGGATAGAGTGATTAGGATATTATTTGGCTCGGGTTGATCGATTTGCTGGGCAAATTGTGTGATGGCGTTGTCGTGTTTGGTTTCGTCTAAAGTATACATACAATTGTTTAATTTATGGTTTTTTAGTGTGATTTTAGGGATCATTATACTTGCGTTTGATTAAAATAGTTTAAGAGTGTGTTTAGAAGGCTTTAGAATCAAAACTTCATTGGATTGATGGTTGTTATATGAAGCAAAAACTATTCGTGCAAGAACAACTGCTATTTATTGTTTTATTATACGTAGTTCATTTCACATGTATTGTATTAAGCTTTCTAGAATACTTTGATGCCCAAATCAATACTCGCATGATTTTGACTTTAGTTTGTAGAAATCTAACTTACTTGTTCGTTTGCCCTTGATATGACTTCCCATTTATTGATCACACATTGTGTTTCAACTTTAACGCGTGATTACTTTCAATCTTAATTTATACATTGATTCTAAATTCCAGTGAGTGAATACGAGTTCACTCTTTGTCTTTTGCAATTTCTATTGTTAGCTCGGTGCTCAACAATGATTTTATGGATCAAAAGTTGTCATTTGTTATTGTTTTAGTGCATATTGTAGGCAAGAGTGTTAGAAGATGGGGATAGAGTGATTAGGATATGATTCGGCACGGGTTGATCGATTTGCTTGGCAAATTGTGTGATGGCGTTGTCGTGTTTGGTTTCATCTAAAGTATACATACAATTGTTTTATTTATGGTTTTTTAGTGTGATTTTAGTGATCATTATACTTGCGTTTGATTAAAATAGTTCAAGAGTGTGTTTACAAGGCTTTAGAATCAAAACTTCATTGCATTGATGGTTGTTACATGAAGCAAAAACTATTCGTGCTAGAAACAATTGCTATTTATTGTTTTATTATGCGTAGTTCATTTCACATGTATTGTATTAAGCTTTCTAGAATACTTCGATGCCAAATCAATACTCGCACGATTTTGAATGTAGTTTGTAGAAATCTAGCTTACTTGTTGTTTGCCCTTGATATGACTTCTCATTTATTGATCACACATTGTGTTTCAACTTTAACGCGTGATTACCTTCAATCTTAATTTATACATTGATTCTATATTGCAGTGAGTGAATACGAGTTCACTCTTTGTCTTTTGCAACTTCTATTGTTGGCTCGGTGCTCAACAATGATTTTGTGGATCAAAACTTGTCATTTGTAATCGTTTTAGTGCATATTGTAGGCAAGAGTGTTAGAAGATGGGAATAGAGTGATTAGGATATGATTTGGCACGGGTTGATCGATTTGCTTGGCAAATTGTGTGATGGCGTTGTCGTGTTTGGTTTCGTCTAAAGTATACATACAATTGTTTTATTTATGGTTTTTTAGTGTGATTTTAGTGATCATTATACTTGCGTTTGATTAAAATAGTTCAAGAGTGTGTTTACAAGGCTTTAGAATCAAAACTTCATTGCATTGATGGTTGTTACATGAAGCAAAAACTATTCGTGCTAGAAACAATTGCTATTTATTGTTTTATTATGCGTAGTTCATTTCACATGTATTGTATTAAGCTTTCTAGAATACTTCGATGCCCAAATCAATACTCGCACGATTTTGAATGTAGTTTGTAGAAATCTAGCTTACTTGTTCGTTTGCCCTTGATATGACTTCTCATTTATTGATCACACATTGTGTTTCAACTTTAACGCGTGATTACCTTCAATCTTAATTTATACATTGATTCTATATTGCAGTGAGTGAATACGAGTTCACTCTTTGTCTTTTGCAACTTCTATTGTTGGCTCGGTGCTCAACAATGATTTTGTGGATCAAAACTTGTCATTTGTAATCGTTTTAGTGCATATTGTAGGCAAGAGTGTTAGAAGATGGGAATAGAGTGATTAGGATATGATTTGGCACGGGTTGATCGATTTGCTTGGCAAATTGTGTGATGGCGTTGTCGTGTTTGGTTTCGTCTAAAGTATACATACAATTGTTTTATTTATGGTTTTTAGTGTGATTTTAGTGATCATTATACTTGCGTTTGATTAAAATAGTTCAAGAGTGTGTTTACAAGGCTTTAGAATCAAAACTTCATTGCATTGATGGTTGTTACATGAAGCAAAAACTATTCGTGCTAGAAACAATTGCTATTTATTGTTTTATTATGCGTAGTTCATTTCACATGTATTGTATTAAGCTTTCTAGAATACTTCGATGCCCAAATCAATACTCGCACGATTTTGAATGTAGTTTGTAGAAATCTAGCTTACTTGTTCGTTTGCCCTTGATATGACTTCTCATTTATTGATCACACATTGTGTTTCAACTTTAACGCGTGATTACCTTCAATCTTAATTTATACATTGATTCTAAATTGCAGTGAGTGAATACGAGTTCACTCTTTGTCTTTTCCAACTTCTATTGTTGGATCGGTGCTCAACAATGATTTTGTGGATCAAAACTTGTCATTTGTAATCGTTTTAGTGCATATTGTAGGCAAGAGTGTTAGAAGATGTGGATAGAGTGATTAGGATATTATTTGGCTCGGGTTGATCGATTTGCTGGGCAAATTGTGTGATGGCGTTGTCGTGTTTGGTTTCGTCTAAAGTATACATACAATTGTTTTATTTATGGTTTTTTAGTGTGATTTTAGAGATCATTATACTTGCGTTTGATTAAAATAGTTTAAGAGTGTGTTTAGAAGGCTTTAGAATCAAAACTTCATTGGATTGATGGTTGTTATATGAAGCAAAAACTATTCGTGCAAGAACAATTGCTATTTATTGTTTTATTATACGTAGTTCATTTCACATGTATTGTATTAAGCTTTCTAGAATACTTTGATGCCCAAATCAATACTCGCATGATTTTGACTTTAGTTTATAGAAATCTAACTTACTTGTTCGTTTGCCCTTGATATGACTTCCCATTTATTGATCACACATTGTGTTTCAACTTTAACGCGTGATTACTTTCAATCTTAATTTATACATTGATTCTAAATTCCAGTGAGTGAATACGAGTTCACTCTTTGTCTTTTGCAATTTCTATTGTTGGCTCGGTGCTCAACAATGATTTTATGGATCAAAAGTTGTCATTTGTTATTGTTTTAGTGCATATTGTAGGCAAGAGTGTTAGAAGATGGGGATAGAGTGATTAGGATATGATTTGGCACGGGTTGATCGATTTGCTTGGCAAATTGTGTGATGGCGTGTGTTTCGTCTAAAGTATACATACAATTGTTTTATTTATGGTTTTTTAGTGTGATTTTAGTGATCATTTACTTGCGTTTGATTAAATAGTTCAAGAGTGTGTTTAGAAATCAAAACTTCATTGCATTGATGGTTGTTACATGAAGCAAAAACTATTCGTGCTTTATTTATTGTTTTATTATGCGTAGTTCATTTCACATGTATTGTATTAAGCTTTCTAGAATACTTCGATGCCCAAATCAATACTCGCATGATTTTGAATGTAGTTTGTAGAAATCTAGCTTACTTGTTCGTTTGCCCTTGATATGACTTCTCATTTATTGATCACACATTGTGTTTCAACTTTAACGCGTGATTACCTTCAATCTTAATTTATACATTGATTCTATATTGCAGTGAGTGAATACGATTCACTCTTTGTCTTTGCAACTTCTATTGTTGGCTCGGTGCTCAACAATGATTTTGTGGATCAAACTTGTCATTTGTAATCGTTTTAGTGCATATTGTAGGCAAGAGTGTTAGAAGATGGGAATAGAGTGATTAGGATATGATTTGGCACGGGTTGATCGATTTGCTTGGCAAATTGTGTGATGGCGTTGTCGTGTTTGGTTTCGTCTAAAGTATACATACAATTGTTTTATTTATGGTTTTTTAGTGTGATTTTAGTGATCATTATACTTGCGTTTGATTAAAATAGTTCAAGAGTGTGTTTACAAGGCTTTAGAATCAAAACTTCATTGCATTGATGGTTGTTACATGAAAAACTATTCGTGCTAGAACAATTGCTATTTATTGTTTTATTATGCGTAGTTCATTTCACATGTATTGTATTAAGCTTTCTAGAATACTTCGATGCCCAAATCAATACTCGCACGATTTTGAATGTAGTTTGTAGAAATCTAGCTTACTTGTTCGTTTGCCCTTGATATGACTTCTCATTATTGATCACACATTGTGTTTCAACTTTAACGCGTGATTACCTTCAATCTTAATTTACTTGATTCTATATTGCAGTGAGTGAATACGAGTTCACTCTTGTCTTTTGCAACTTCTATTGTTGGCTCGGTGCTCAACAATGATTTTGTGGATCAAAACTTGTCATTTGTAATCGTTTTAGTGCATATTGTAGCAAGAGTGTTAGAAGATGGGAATAGAGTGATTAGGATATGATTTGGCACGGGTTGATCGATTTGCTGGCAAATTGTGTGATGGCGTTGTCGTGTTGGTTTCGTCTAAAGTATACATACAATTGTTTTATTTATGGTTTTTAGTGTGATTTTAGTGATCATTATACTTGCGTTTGATTAAAATAGTTTCAAGAGTTGTTTTACAAGGCTTTAGAATCAAAACTTCATTGCATTGATGGTTGTTACATGAAGCAAAACTATTCGTGCTAGAAACAATTGCTATTTATTGTTTTATTATGCGTAGTTCATTTCACATTATTGTATTAAGCTTTCTAGAATACTTCGATGCCCAAATCAATACTCGCACGATTTTGAATGTAGTTTGTAGAAATCTAGCTTACTTGTTCGTTTGCCTTGATATGACTTCTCATTTATTGATCACACATTGTGTTTTCAACTTTAAACGCGTGATTACCTTCATCTTAATTTATACATTGATTCTAATGCAGTGAGTGAATACGAGTTCACTCTTTGTCTTTTCCAACTTCTATTGTTGGCTCGGTGCTCAACAATGATTTGTGGATCAAAACTGTCATTTGTAATCGTTTTAGTGCTATTTGTAGGCAAGAGTGTTAGAAGATGTGGATAGAGTGATTAGGATATTACTTGGCTCGGGTTGATCGATTTGCTGGGTAAATTGTGTGATGGCGTTGTCGTGTTTGGTTTCGTCTAAAGTACATACAATTGTTTTATTTATGGTTTTTTAGTGTGATTTTAGAGATCATTATACTTGCGTTTGATTAAAATAGTTTAAGGTGTTTAGAAGGCTTTAGAATCAAAACTTCATTGGATTGATGGTTGTTATATGAAGCAAAACTATTCGTGCAAAACAATTGCTATTATGTTGTATATACTACGTTTCATTTCACATGTATTGTATTAAGCTTTGTAGAATACTTTGATGCCCAATCAATACTCGCATGATTTTGACTTTAGTTTGTAGAAATCTAACTTACTTGTTCGTTTGCCTTGATATGACATCCCATTTATTGATCACACATTGTGTTTTCAACTTTAACGCGTGATTACTTTCAATCTTAATTTATACATTGATTCTAAATTCCAGTGAGTGAATACGAGTTCACTCTTTGTCTTTTGCAATTTCTATTGTTGGCTCGGTGCTCAACAATGATTTTATGGATCAAAAGTTGTCATTTGTTATTGTTTTAGTGCATATTGTAGGCAAGAGTGTTAGAAGATGGGGATAGAGTGATTAGGATATGATTTGGCACGGGTTGATCGATTTGCTTGGCAAATTGTGTGATGGCGTTGTCGTGTTTGGTTTCGTCTAAAGTATACATACAATTGCTTTATTTATGATTTTTAGTATGATTTTAGTGATCATTGTGTTTGCGTTTGATTATAATAGTTCAAGAGTGTGTTTAGAAGGCTTTAGAATCAAAACTTCATTGGATTGATGGTTGTTACATGAAGCAAAAACCATTCCTGTAAGAACAACTGCTATTTATTGTTTTTTTATGCGTAGTTCATTTCACATGTATTGTATTAAGCTTTCAAGAACACTTCGATGCACAAATCTATACTCGCACGATTTTGACTGTAGTTTATAGAAATCTAACTTACTTGTTCGTTTGCCCTTGATATGACTTCCCATTTATTGATCACACATTGTGTTTCAACTTTAACGCGTGATAACTTTCAATCTTAATTTATACATTGATTCTAAATTCCAGTGAGTGAATACGAGTTCACTCTTTGTCTTTTGCAACTTCTATTGTTGGCTCGGTGCTCAACAATGATTTTATAGATCAAAAGTTGTCATTTGTAATCGTTTTAGTGCATATTGTAGGCAAGAGTGTTAGAAGATGGGGATAGAGTGATTAGGATATGATTTGGCACGGGTTGATCGATTTGTTGGGCAAATTGTGTGATGGCGTTGTCGTGTTTGGTTTCGTCTAAAGTATACATACAATTGTTTTATTTATGATTTTTAGTGTGATTTTAGTGATCATTATACTTGCATTTGATTAAAATAGTTCAAGAGTGTGTTTAGAAGGCTTTAGAATCAAAACTTCATGGATTGATGGTTGTTACATGAAGCAAAAACCATTCGTGCAAGAACAATTGCTATTTATTGTTTTATAATGCGTAGTTCATTTCACATGTATTGTATTAAGCTTTCGAGAATACTTCGATGCACAAATCAATACTCGCATGATTTTGACTATAGTTTATAGAAATCTAACTTGGTTGTTCGTTTGCCCTTGATATGACTTCCCTTTTATTGATCACACATTGTGTTTCAACTTTAACGCGTGATTACTTTCAATCTTAATTTATACGTTGATTCTAAATTCCAGTGAGTGAATACGAGTTCACTCTTTGTCTTTTGAAGGTTCTATTGTTGGCTCGGTACTCAACAATGATTTTATAGATCAAAAGTTGTCATTTGTAATCGTTTTAGTGCATATTGTAGGCAAGAGTTTTAGAAGATGGGGATTGAGTGATTAGGATATGATTTGGCACGGGTTGATCGATTTCTAGGGCAAATTATGTGATGGCGTTGTCGTGTTTGGTTTCGTCTAAAGTATACATACAATTGTTTTATTTATAATTTTAGTGTGATTTTAGTGACTATTATACTTGCGTTTGATTAAAATAGTTCAAGAGTGTGTTTAGAAGGCTTTAGAATCAAAACTTCATTGGATTGATGGTTGTTACATGAAGCAAAAACCATTCGTGCAAGAACAATTGCTATTTATTGTTTTATTATGCGTAGTTCATTTCACATGTATTGTATTAAGCTTTCGAGAATACTTCGATGCCCAAATCAATACTCGCACGATTTTGACTTAGTTTGTAGAAATCTAACTTACTTGTTGTTTGCCCTTGATATGACTTCCCATTTATTGATCACACATGTGTTTCAACTTTAACGCGTGATTACTTTCAATCTTAATTTATACATTGATTCTAAATTCCAGTGAGTGAATACGAGTTCACTCTTTGTCTTTTGCAACTTCTGTTGTGGCTCGGTGCTCAACAATGATTTTATAGATCAAAAGTTGTCATTTGTAATCGTTTTAGTGCATATTGTAGGCAAGATGTTAGAAGATGGGGATAGAGTGATTAGGATATGATTTGGCACGGGTTGATCGATTTTGTTGGGCAAATTGTGTGATGGCGTTGTGGTGTTTGGTTTCGTCTAAAGTATACATACAATTGTTTTTTTATGATTTTTAGTGTGATTTAGTGATCATTATACTTGCGTTTGATTAAATAGTTCAAGAGTGTGTTTAGAAGGCTTTAGAATCAAAACTTCATTGCATTGATGGTTGTTACATGAAGCAAAAACCATTCGTGCAAGAACAATTGCTATTTATTTTTATTATGCGTAGTTCATTTCACATGTATTGTATTAAGCTTTCTAGAATACTTCGATGCCCAAATCAATACTCGCACGATTTGACTGTAGTTTTATAGAAATCGAGCTTACTTGTTCGTTTGCCCTTGATATGACTTCCCATTTATTGATCACACATTGTGTTTCAACTTTAACGCGTGATTACTTTCAATCTTAATTTATACATTGATTCTAAATTCCAGTGAGTGAATACGAGTTCACTCTTTGTTTTTTGCAACTTCTATTGTTGGCTCGGTGCTTAACAATGATTTTATAGATCAAAAGTTGTCATTTGTAATCGTTTTAGTGCATATTGTAGGCAAGAGTGTTAGAAGATGGGGATAGAGTGATTAGGATATGATTTGGCACGGGTGATCGATTTGTTGGGCAAATTGTGTGATGGCGTTGTGGTGTTTGGTTTCTTCTAAAGTATACATACAATTATTTTATTTATGATTTTTTAGTGTGATTTTAGTGATTATTATACTTACGTTTAATTAAAATAGTTCAAGAGTGTGTTTAGAAGGCTTTAGAATCAAACCTTCATTGGATTGATGGTCGTTACATGAAGCAAAAACCATTCGTGCAAGAACAATTCCTATTTATTGTTTTATTATGCGTAGTTCATTTCACATGTATTGTATTAAGCTTTCTAGAATACTTCGATGCTAAATCAATACTCACACGATTTTGACAGTAGTTTGTAGAAATCTAGCTTACTTGTTCGTTTGCCCTTGATATGACTTCCCATTTATTGATCACACATTGTGTTTCAACTTTAACGCGTGATTACTTTCAATCTTAATTTATACATTGATTCTAAATTCCAGTGAGTGAATACGAGTTCACTCTTTGTTTTTTGCAACTTCTATTGTTGGCTCGGTGCTCAACAATGATTTTATGGATCAAAAGTTGTCATTTGTAATCGTTTTAGTGCATATTGTAGGCAAGAGTGTTAGAAGATGAGGATAGAGTGATTAGGATATGATTTGGCACGGGTTGATCGATTTGCTGGGCAAATTGTGTGATGGCGTTGTGGTGTTTGGTTTCTTCTAAAGTATACACACAATTATTTTATTAATGATTTTTTAGTGTGATTTTAGTGATTATTATACTTACGTTTAATTAAAATAGTTCAAGAGTGTGTTTAGAAGGCTTTAGAATCAAAACTTCATTGGATTGATGGTCGTTACATGAAGCAAAAACCATTCGTGCAAGAACAATTCCTATTTATTGTTTTATTATGCGTAGTTCATTTCACATGTATTGTATTAAGCTTTCTAGAATACTTCGATGCTAAATCAATACTCGCACGATTTTGACTGTAGTTTGTAGAAATCTACTTACTTGTTCGTTTGCCTTGATATGACTTCCCATTTATTGATCACACATTGTGTTTCAACTTTAACGCGTGATTACTTTCAATCTTAATTTATACATTGATTCTAAATTCCAGTGAGTGAATACGAGTTCACTCTTTGTCTTTTGCAACTTCTATTGTTGGCTCGGTGCTCAACAATGATTTTATAGATCAAAAGTTGTCATTTGTAATCGTTTTAGTGTATATTATAGGCAAGAGTGTTAGAAGATGGGGACAGAGTGATTAGGATATGATTTGGCACGGGTTGATCGATTTGCTGGGCAAATTGTGTGATAGCGTTGTGGTGTTTGGTTTCGTCTAAAGTATACATACAATTATTTTATTTATGGTTTTTTAGTGTGATTTTAGTGATCATTATACATGCGTTTGATTAAAATAGTTTAAGAGTGTGTTTAGAAGGGTTTAGAATCAAAACTTCATTAGATTGATGGTTGTTACATGGAGCAAAAACAATTCGTGCAAGAACAATTGCTATTTATTGTTTTATTATGCGTAGTTCATTTCACATGTATTGTATTAAGCTTTCGAGAATACTTCGATGCACAAATCAATACTCTCACGATTTTGACTGTAGTTTTTAGAAATCTAACTTACTTGTTCGTTTGCCCTTGATATGACTTCCCATTTATTGATCACACATTGTGTTTCAACTTTAACGCGTGATTACTTTCAATCTTAATTTATACATTGATTCTAAATTCCAGTGAGTGAATACGAGTTCACACTTTGTCTTTTGCAACTTCTATTGTTGGCTCGGTGCTCAACAATGATTTTATAGATCAAAAGTTGTCATTTGTAATCGTTTAGTGCATATTGTAGGGAAGAGTGTTAGAAGATGGGGATAGAGTGATTAGGATATGATTTGGCACGGGTTGATCGATTTGTTGGGCAAATTGTGTGATGGCGTTGTCGTGTTTGGTTTCGTCTAAAGTATACATACAATTGTTTATTTATGATTTTTAGTGTGATTTAGTGATCATTATACTTACGTTTGATTAAAATAGTTCAAGAGTGTGTTTAGAAGGCTTTAGAATCAAAACATCATTGCATTGATGGTTGTTACATGAAGCAAAAACCATTCGTGCTAGAAACAATTGCTATTTATTTTTTTATTATGCGTAGTTCATTTCACATGTATTGTATTAAGCCTTCTAGACTTCGATACCCAAATCAATACTCGCACGATTTTGACTGTAGTTTGTAGAAATCTAGCTTACTTGTTCGTTTGCCCTTGATATGACTTCGCATTTATTGATCACACATTGTGTTTCTTCTTTAACGCGTGATTACTTTCAATCTTAATTTATACATTGATTCTTAATTCCAGTGAGTGAATACGAGTTCACTCTTTGTCTTTTGCAACTTCTGTTGTTAGCTCGGTGCTCAACAATGATTTTATAAATCAAAAGTTGTCATTTGTAATCGTTTTATTACATATTGTAGGCAACAGTGTTAGAAGATGGGGATAGAGTGATTAGGATATGATTTGGCACGGGTTGATCGATTTGCTGGGCAAATTGTGTGATGGCGTCGTGGTGTTTGGTTTGGTCTAAAGTATACATACAATTGTTTTATTTATGATTTTTTAGTGTGATTTTAGTGACTATTATACTTGCGTTTGATTAAAATAGTTCAAGAGTTTGTTTAGAAGGCTTTAGAATCAAAACTTCATTGGATTGATGGTCGTTACATGAAGCAAAAACCATTCATGCAAGAACAATTGCTATTTATTGTTTACTATGCGTAGTTCATTTCACATGTATTGTATTAAGCTTTCTAGAATACTTTGATGCCAAATCAATACTCGCACGATTTTGACTATTGTTTGTAGAAATCTAGCTTGCTTGTTCGTTTGCCCTTGATATGACTTCCCATTTATTGATCACACATTGTGTTTCAACTTTACGCGTGATTACTTTCAATCTTAATTTACACATTGATTCTAAATTTCAGTGAGTGAATACGAGTTCACTCTTTGTCTTTTGCAACTTCTATTGTTGGCTCGGTGCTCAACAATGATTTTATGGATCAAAAGTTGTCATTTGTTATCGTTTTTGTGCATATTGTAGGCAAGAGTGTTAGAAGATGGGGATAGAGTGATTAGGATATGATTTGGCACGGGTTGATCGATTTGCTGGGCAAATTGTGTGATGGCGTTGTCGTGTTTGGTTTCGTCTAAAGTATACATACAATTGTTTATTATGGTTGAGTGTGATTTTAGTGATCTATACTTGCGTTGATTAATAGTTTAAGAGTGTGTTTAGAAGGCTTTAGAATCAAAACTTCATTAGATTGATGGTTGTTACATGAAGCAAAAACCATTCGTGCAAGAACAATTGCTATTTATTGTTTTATTATGCGTAGTTCATTTCACATGTATTGTATTAAGCTTCGAGAATACTTCGATGTACAAATCAATACTCGCACGATTTTGACTGTAGTTTATAGAAATCTAACTTACTTGTTCGTTTGCCCTGATATGACTTCCCATTTATTGATCACACATTGTGTTTCATCTTTAACGCGTGATTACTTTCAATCTTAATTATACATTGATTCTAAATTCCAGTGAGTGAATACGAGTTCACTCTTTGTCTTTTGCAACTTCTATTGTTGGCTCGGTGCTCAACAATGATTTTATAGATCAAAAGTTGTCATTTGTAATCGTTTTAGTGCATATTGTAGGCAAGAGTGTTAGAAGATGGGGATAGAGTGATTAGGATATGATTTGGCACGGGTTGATCGATTTGCTGGGCAAATTGTTTGATGGCGTTGTGGTGTTTGGTTTCTTCTAAAGTATACATACAATTATTTTATTTATGATTTTTTAGTGTGATTTTAGTGATTATTATACTTACGTTTAATTAAAATAGTTCAATAGTGTGTTTAGAAGGCTTTAGAATCAAAACTTCATTGGATTGATGGTCGTTACATGAAGCAAAAACAATTCGTGCAAGAACAATTCCTATTTATTGTTTTATTATGCGTAGTTCATTTCACATTTATTGTATTAAGCTTTCTAGAATACTTCGATGATAAATCAATACTCGCATGATTTTGACTGTAGTTTGTAGAAATCTAGCTTACTTGTTCGTTTGCCCTTGATATGACTTTCCATTTATTGATCACACATTGTGTTTCAACTTTAACGCGTGATTACTTTCAATCTTAATTTATACATTGATTCTAAATTCCAGTGAGTGAATACGAGTTCACTCTTTGTCTTTTGCAACTTCTATTGTTGGCTCGGTGCTCAACAATGATTTTATAGATCAAAAGTTGTCATTTGTAATCGTTTTAGTGTATATTGTAGGCAAGAGTGTTAGAAGATGGGGATAGAGTGATTAGGATATGATTTGGCACGGGTTGATCGATTTGTTGGGCAAATTGTGTGATGGCGTTGTCGTGTTTGGTTTCGTCTAAAGTATACATACAATTGTTTTATTTATAATTTTTTAGTGTGATTTTAGTGATCATTATACTTAGTTTGATTAAAATAGTTCAAGAGTGTGTTTAGAAGGCTTTAGAATCAAAACTTCATTGGATTGATGGTTGTTACATGAAGCAAAAACCATTCGTGCAAGAACAATTGCTATTTATTGTTTTATTATGCGTAGTTCATTTCACATGTATTGTATTAAGCTTTCTAGAATACTTCGATGCAAATCAATACTCGCACGATTTTGACTTTAGTTGTAGAAATCTAACTTACTTGTTCGTTTGCCCTTGATATGACTTCCCATTTATTGATCACACATTGTGTTTCAACTTTAACGTGTGATTACTTTCAATCTTAATTTATACATTGATTCTAAATTCCAGTGAGTGAATACGAGTTCACTCTTTGTCTTTTGCAACTTCTATTGTTGGCTCGGTGCTCAACAATGATTTTATAGATCAAAAGTTGTCATTTGTAATCGTTTTAGTGCATATTGTAGGCAAGAGTGTTAGAAGATGGGGATAGAGTGATTAGGATATGATTTGGCACGGGTTGATCGATTGCTGGGCAAATGTGTGATGGCGTTGTGGTGTTTGGTTTCGTCTAAAGTATACATACAAGTTTTATTTATGATTTTTTAGTGTGATTTTAGTGATCATTATACTTGCGTTTGATTAAAATAGTTCAAGAGTTGTTTAGAAGGCTTTAGAATCAAAACTTCATTGGATTGATGGTTGTTACATGAAGCAAAACCATTCGTGCAAGAACAATTGCTATTTATTGTTATTATGCGTAGTTCATTTCACATGTATTGTATTAAGCTTTCGAGAATACTTCGATGCCAAATCAATACTCGCACGATTTTGACTGTAGTTGTAGAAATCTAACTTACTTGTTCGTTTGCCCTTGATATGACTTCCCATTTATTGATCACACATTGTGTTTCAACTTTAACGCGTGATTACTTTCAATCTTAATTTATACATTGATTCTAAATTCCAGTGAGTGAATACGAGTTCACACTTTGTGTTTGCAACTTCTATTGTTGGCTCGGTGCTCAACAATGATTTTATAGATCAAAAGTTTCATTTGTAATCTTTAGTGCATATTGTAGGCAAGAGTGTTAGAAGATGGGATAGAGTGTGATTAGATATGATTTGGCACGGGTTGATCGATTTGTTGGGCAAATTGTGTGATGGCTGTGTGGTTTGGTCGTCTAAAGTATACATACAATTGTTTTATTTATGATTTTTTAGTGTGATTTTAGTGATCATTATACTTGCGTTTGATTAAAATAGTTCAAGAGTGTGTTTAGAAGGCTTTAGAATCAAAACTTCATTGGATTGATGGTTGTTACATGAAGCAAAAACCATTCGTGCAAGAACAATTGCTATTTATTGTTTTATTATGCGTAGTTCATTTCACATGTATTGTATTAAGCTTTCGAGAATACTTCGATACACAAATAAGTACTCGCATGATTTTGACTGTAGTTTTTACAAATCTAACTTACTTGTTCGTTTGCCCTTGATATGACTTCCCATTTATTGATCACACATTGTGTTTCAACTTCAACGCGTGATTACTTTCAATCTTAATTTATAGATTAATTCTAAATTCGAGTGAGTGAATACGAGTTCTCTCTTGTCTTTTGCAATTTCCATTGTTCGCTCGGTGCTCAACAATGATTTTATAGATCAAAAGTTGTCATTTGTAATCGTTTTAGTGCATATTGTAGGCAAGGGTGTTAGAAGATAGGGATAGAGTGATTAGGATATGATTTGGCACGGGTTGATCGATTTGTTGGGCAAATTATATGATGGTGTTGTCGTGTTTGGTTTCGTCTAAAGTGTACATACAATTGTTTTATTTTTGATTTTTTGTATGATTTTAGTAATCATTATATTTGAGTTTGATTAAAATAGTTCAAGAGTGTGTTTAGAAGGCTTTAGAATCAAAACTTCATTGGATTGATGGGTTACATGAAGCAAAAACCATTCGTGCAAGAACAATGCTATTTATTGTTTATTATGCGTAGTTCATTTCACATTATTGTATTAAGCTTTCGAGAATACTTCGATGCACAAATCAATACTCGCACGATTTGACTGTAGTTTATAGAAATCTAACTTACTGTTCGTTGCCCTTGATATGACTTTCCATTTATTGATCACACATTGTGTTTCAACTTTAACGCGTGATTACTTTCAATCTTAATTATACATTGATTCTAAAATCCAGTGAGTGAATACGAGTTCTCTCTTGTCTTTTGCAACTTCTATTGTTGGCTCGGTGCTCAACAATGATTTTATAGATCAAAAGTTGTCATTTGTAATCGTTTTAGTGCATATTGTAGGCAAGAGTGTTAGAAGATGGGGATAGAGTGATTAGGATATGATTGGCACGGGTTGATCGATTTGTTGGGCAAATTGTGTGATGGCGTTCGTGGTGTTTGGTTTCGTCTAAAGTATACATACAATGTTTTATTTATGATTTTTAGTGTGATTTTAGTGACATTATACTTACGTTTGATTAAAATAGTTCAAGAGTGTGTTTAGAAGGCTTTAGAATCAAAATTCATTGGATTGATGGTGTTACATGAAGCAAAAACCATTCGTGCAAGAACAATTGCTATTTATTGTTTTATTATGCGTAGTTCATTTCACATGTATTGTATTAAGCTTTCTAGAATACTTCGATGCCCAAATCAATACTCGCACGATTTTGACTTTAGTTTGTAGAAATCTAACTTACTTGTTCGTTTGCCCTTGATATGACTTCCCATTTATTGATCACACATTGTGTTTCATCTTTAACGCGTGATTACTTTCAACCTTAATTTATACATTGATTCTTAATTCCAGTGAGTGAATACGAGTTCACTCTTTGTCTTTTGCAACTTCTATTGTTGGCTCGGTGCTCAACAATGATTTTATAGATCAAAAGTTGTCATTTGTAATCGTTTTAGTGCATATTGTAGGCAAGAGTGTTAGAAGATGGGGATAGAGTGATTAGGATATGATTTGGCACGGGTTGATCGATTTGTTGGGCAAATTGTGTGATGGCGTTGTC
The DNA here is from genome assembly GCA_025506415.1 of Flaveria robusta. Classification (NCBI taxonomy): domain Eukaryota; kingdom Viridiplantae; phylum Streptophyta; class Magnoliopsida; order Asterales; family Asteraceae; genus Flaveria; species Flaveria robusta. Next base: position 97,404 of record JACCIZ010000065.1, read on the forward strand.
GTGTTTGGTTTCGTCTAAAGTATACATACAATTGCTTTATTTATGATTTTTAGTGTGATTTTAGTGATTATTATACTTGCGTTTGATTAAAATAGTTCAAGAGTTTGTTTAGAAGTCTTTAGAATCAAAACTTCATTGGATTGATGGTCGTTACATGAAGCAAAAACCATTCGTGCAAGAACAATTGCTATTTATTGTTTTATTATGCGTAGTTCATTTCACATGTATTGTATTAAGCTTTCTAGAATACTTTGATGCCAAATCAATACTCGCACGATTTTGACTGTAATTTGTAGAAATCTAGCTTGCTTGTTCGTTTGCCCTTGATATGACTTCCCATTTATTGATCACACATTGTGTTTCAACTTTAACGCGTGATTACTTTCAATCTTAATTTATACATTGATTCTAAATTCCAGTGAGTGAATACGAGTTCACTCTTTGTCTTTTGCAACTTCTATTGTTGGCTCGGTGCTCAACAATGATTTTATAGATCAAAAGTTGTCATTTGTAATCGTTTTTGCATATTGTAGGCAAGAGTGTTAGAAGATGGGGATAGAGTGATTAGATATGATTTGGCACGGGTTGATCGATTTGTTGGGCAATTGTGTGATGGCGTTGTCGTGTTTGGTGTCGTCTAAAGTATACATACAATTGTTTTATTTATGATTTTTTAGTGTGATTTTAGTGATCATTATACTTGCGTTGGATTAAAATAGTTCAAGAGTGTGTTTAGAAGGCTTTAGAATCAAAACTTCCTTGGATTGATGGTTGTTACATGAAGCAAAAACCATTCGTGCAAGAACAATTGCTATTTATTGTTTTATTATGCGTAGTTCATTTCACATGTATTGTATTAAGCTTTCTAGAATACTTCGATGCACAAATCAATACTCGCACGATTTTGACTGTAGTTATAGAAATCTAACTTACTTGTTCGTTTGCCCTTGATATGACTTCCCATTTATTGATCACACATTGTGTTTCATCTTAACGCGTGATTACTTTCAATCTTATTTATACATTGATTCTAATTCAGTGAGTGAATACGAGTTCACTCTTTGTCTTTTGCAACTTCTATTGTTGGCTCGGTGCTCAACAATGATTTTATAGATCAAAAGTTGTCATTTGTAATCGTTTAGTGCATATTGTAGGCAAGAGTGTAGAAGATGGGGATAGAGTGATTAGGATAGATTTGGCACGGGTTGATCGATTGTTGGGCAAATTGTGTGATGGCGTTGTGGTGTTTGGTTTCGTCTAAAGTATACATACAATTGTTTATTTATGATTTTTTAGTGTGATTTTAGTGATATTATACTTGCGTTTGATTAAAATAGTTCAAGAGTTTGTTTAGAAGGCTTTAGAATCAAAACTTCATGGATTGATGGTTGTTACATGAAGCAAAACCATTCGTGCAAGAACAATTGCTATTTATTGTTTTATTATGCGTAGTTCATTTCACATGTATTGTATTAAGCTTCTAGAATACTTCGATGCCAAATCAATACTCGCACGATTTTGACTGTAGTTTAGAAATCTACTTACTTGTTCGTTTGCCCTTGATATGACTTCCATTTATGATCACACATTGTGTTTCAACTTTAACGCGTGATTACTTTCAATCTTAATTATACATTGATTCTAAATTCCAGTGAGTGAATACGAGTTCACTCATTGTCTTTTGCAACTTCTATTGTTGGCTCGGTGCTCAACAATGATTTTATAGATCAAAAGTTGTCATTTGTAATCGTTTTAGTGCATATTGTATGCAAGAGTGTTAGATGATGGTGATAGAGTGATTAGGATATGATTTGGCACGGGTTGATCGATTTGTTGGGCAAATTGTATGATGACGTTGTCGTGTTTGGTTTCGTCTAAAGTATACATACAATTGTTTATTTATGATTTTTTAGTGTGTTTAGTGATCATTATACTTGCGTTTGATTAAAATAGTTCAAGAGTGTGTTTAGAAGGCTTTAGAATCAAAACTTCATGGATTGATGGTTGTTACATGAAGCAAACCATTCGTGCAAGAACAATTGCTATTTATTGTTTTATTATGCGTAGTTCATTTCACATGTATTGTATTAAGCTTTCGAGAATACTTCGATGCACAAATCAATACTCGCACGATTTTGACTGTAGTTTATAGAAATCTAACTTACTTGTTCGTTTGCCCTTGATATGACTTCCATTATTGATCACACATTGTGTTTCAACTTTACGCGTGATTACTTTCAATCTTAATTTACATTGATTCTAAATTCCAGTGAGTGAATACGAGTTCACTCTTTGTGTTTTGCAACTTCTATTGTTGGCTCGGTGCTCAACAATGATTTTATAGATCAAAAATATGTCATTTGTAATCGTTTTAGTGCATATTGTAGGCAAGAGTGTTAGAAGATGGGGATAGAGTGATTAGGATATGATTTGGCACGGGGTTGATCGATTTGTTGGGCAAATTGTGTGATGGCGTTTGGTGTTTGGTTCGTTCTAAGTATACATACAATTGTTTTATTTATGATTTTTTAGTGTGATTTTAGTGCATTATACTTGCGTTTGATTAAAATAGTTCAAGAGTGTGTTTAGAAGGCTTAGAATCAAAACTTCATTGGATTGATGGTTGTACATGAAGCAAAAACCATTCGTGCAAGAACAATTGCTATTTATTGTTTTATTATGCGTAGTTCATTCACATGTATTGTTAAGCTTTCTAGAATACTTCGATGAAAATCAATACTCGCACGATTTTGACTGTAGTTTATAGAAATTAACTTACTTGTTCGTTGCCCTGATATGACTTCCCATTTATTGATCACAATTGTGTTCAACTTTAACGCGTGATTACTTTCAATCTTAATTTATACATTGATTCTAAATTCCAGTGAGTGAATACGAGTTCTCTCTTTGTCTTTTGCAACTTCTATTGTTGGCTCGGTGCTCAACAATGATTTTATAGATCAAAAGTTGTCATTTGTAATCGTTTTAGTGTATATTAGGCAAGAGTGTTAGAAGATGGGGATAGAGTGATTAGGATATGATTTGGCACGGGTTGATCGATTTGTGGGCAAATTGTGTGATGGCGTGTTGGTGTTTGTTTCGTCTAAAGTATACATACAATTGTTTATTTATGATTTTTTAGTGTGATTTTAGTGATATATTATACTTACGTTTGATTAAAATAGTTCCAATAGTGTGTTTAGAAGGCTTTAGAATCAAAACTTCATTGGATTGATGGTTGTTACATGAAGCAAAAACCATTCGTGCAAGAACAATGCTATTTATTGTTTTATTATGCGTAGTTCATTTCACATGTATTGTATTAAGCTTTCTAGAATACTTCGATGCACAAATCAATACCGCACGATTTTGACTGTAGTTTGTAGAAATCTAACTTACTTGTTCGTTTGCCCTTGATATGACTTTCCATTTATTGATCACACATTGTGTTTCAACTTTAACGGTGATTACTTTCAATCTTAATTTATACATTGATTCTAAATCCCAGAGTGAATAAACGAGTCTCTTTGTCTTTTGCAACTTCTATGTTGGCTCGTGCTCAACAATGATTTATAGATCAAAAGTGTCATTTGTAATCGTTTGTGTTTTAGGCAAGAGTGTTAGAGAATGGGGATAGAGTGATTAGGATATGATTTGGCACGGGTTGATCGATTTGTTGGGCAAATTGTGTGATGGCGTTGTGGTGTTTGGTTTCGTCTAAAGTATACATACAATTGTTTATTTATGATTTTTAGTGTGATTTTAGTGATCATTATACTTACGTTGATTAAAATAGTTCAAGAGTGTGTTTAGAAGGCTTTAGAATCAAAACTTCATTGGATTGATGGTGTTACATGAAGCAAAAACCATTCGTGCAAGAACAATTGCTATTTATTGTTTTATATGCGTAGTTCATTTCACATGTATTGTATTAAGTTTTCGAGAATACTTCGATGCCAAATCAATACTCGCACGATTTTGACTTTAGTTTATAGAAATCTAACTTACTTGTTCGTTTGCCCTTGATATGACTTCCCATTTATTGATCACACATTGTGTTCAACTTAACGTGTGATTACTTTCAATCTTAATTTATACATTGATTCTAAATTCCAGTGAGTGAATACGAGTTCACTCTTTGTTTTTGCAACTTCTATTGTTGGCTCGGTGTCAACAATGATTTTATAGATCAAAAGTTGTCATTTGTAATCGTTTTAGTGCATATTGTAGGCAAGAGTGTTAGAAGATGGGGATAGAGTGATTAGGATATGATTTGGCACGGGTTGATCGATTTGTTGGCAAATTGTGTGATGGCGTTGTGGTTTGGTTTCGTCTAAAGTATACATACAATTGTTATTTATGATTTTTAGTGTGATTTTAGTGATCATTATACTTGCGTTTGATTAAATAGTTCAAGAGTGTGTTTAGAAGGCTTTAGAATCAAAACTTCATTGGATTGATGGTTGTTACATGAAGCAAAAACCATTCGTGCAAGAACAATTGCTATTTATTGTTTTATTATGCGTAGTTCATTTCACATGTATTGTATTAAGCTTTCGAGAATACTTTCGATGCCAAATCAATACTCGCACGATTTGACTGTAGTTTATAGAAATCTAACTTACTTGTTCGTTTGCCTTGATATGACTTCCCATTTATTGATCACACATTGTGTTTCAACTTTAACGCGTGATTACTTTCAATCTTAATTATACATTGATTCTAAATTCCAGTGAGTGAATACGAGTTCACACTTTGTCTTTGCAACTTCTATTGTTGGCTCGGTGCTCAACAATGATTTTATAGATCAAAGATGTCATTTGTAATCGTTTTAGTGCATATTGTAGGCAAGAGTGTTAGAAGATGGGGATAGAGTGATTAGATATGATTTGGCACGGGTTGATCGATTTGTTGGGCAAATTGTGTGATGGCGTTGTCGTGTTTGGTTTCGTCTAAAGTATACATACAATTGTTTTATTTGATTTTTTAGTGTGATTTAGTGATCATTATACTTGCGTTTGATTAAAATAGTTCAAGAGTGTGTTAGAAGGCTTTAGAATCAAAACTTCATTGGATGATGGTTGTTACATGAAGCAAAAACCATTCGTGCAGAAACAATTGCTATTTATGTTTATATGCGTAGTTCATTTCACATGTATTGTATTAAGCTTTCGAGAATACTTCGATGCCAAATCAATACTCGCACGATTTTGACTGTAGTTTATAGAAATCTAACTTACTTGTTCGTTTGCCCTTGATATGACTTCATTTATTGATCACAAATGTGTTTCAATTTAACGCGTGATTACTTTCAATCTTAATTTATACATTGATTCTAAATCCAGTGAGTGAATACGAGTTCACTCTTGTCTTTTGCAACTTATGTTGGCTCGGTGCTCAACAATGATTTTATAGATCAAAAGTTGTCATTGTAATCGTTAGTGCATATTGTAGGCAAGAGTGTTAGAAGATGGGGATAGAGTGATTAGGATATGATTTGGCACGGGTTGATCGATTTGTGGGCAAATTGTGTGATGGCGTTGTCGTGTTGGTTTCGTCTAAAGTATACATACAATTGTTTTATTATGATTTTTAGTGTGATTTTAGGATTATTACTTGCGTTTGATTAAATAGTTCAAGAGTGTGTTTAGAAGGCTTTAGAATCAAAACTTCATTGGATTGATGGTTGTTACATGAAGCAAAAACCATTCGTGCAAGAACAATTGCTATTTATTGTTTTATTATGCGTAGTTCATTTCACATGTATTGTATTAAGCTTTCGAGAATACTTCGATGCCAAATCAATACTCGCACGATTTGACTGTAGTTTATAGAAATAACTTACTTGTTGTTTGCCCTTGATATGACTTCCCATTTATTGATCACACATTGTGTTTCAACTTTAACGCTGTGATTACTTTCAATCTTAATTTATACATTGATTCTAAATTCCAGTGAGTGAATACGAGTTCACTCTTGTCTTTGCAACTTCTATTGTTGGCTCGGTGCTCAACAATGATTTTATAGATCAAAAGTTGTCATTTGTAATCGTTTTTGCATATTGTAGGCAAGAGTGTAAGAGATGGGGATAGAGTGATTAGGATATGATTGGCACGGGTTGATCGATTGTTGGGCAAATTGTGTGATGGCGTTGTCGTGTTTGGTTTCGTCTAAAGTATACATACAATTGTTTATTTATGATTTTTTAGTGTGATTTAGTGATCATTATACTTGCGTTTGATTAAAATAGTTCAAGAGTGTGTTTAAGGCTTTAGAATCAAAACTTCATTGGATTGATGGTTGTTACATGAAGCAAAACAATTCGTGCAAGAACAATTGCTATTTATTGTTTTATTATGCGTAGTTCATTCACATGTATTGTATTAAGCTTTCGAGAATACTCGATGCACAAATCAATACTCGCACGATTTTGACTGTAGTTTATAGAAATCTAACTTACTTGTTCGTTTGCCTTGATATGACTTCCCATTTATTGATCACACATTGTGTTTCAACTTTAACGCGTGATTACTTTCAATCTTAATATACATTGATTCTAAATTCAGTGAGTGAATACGAGTTCACTCTTTGTCTTTGCAACTTCTATTGTGGCTCGGTGCTCAACAATGATTTTATAGATCAAAAGATGTCATTTGTAATCGTTTTAGTGCATATTGTAGGCAAGAGGGTTAGAAGATGGGGATAGAGTGATTAGATATGATTTGGCACGGTTGATCGTTTGTTGGGCAAATTGTTGAAGCACAAACCATTCGTGCAAGAACCAATTGCAATTTAGTGTTTTATTATGCGTAGTTCATTTCACATGTATTGTATTAAGCTTTCGAGGTACTTCGATGCACAAATCAATACTCTCACGATTTTGACTGTAGTTTATAGAAATCTAACTTACTTGTTCGTTTGCTCTTGATATGACTTCCATTATTGATCACACATGTGTTTCAACTTTAACGCGTGATTACTTTCAATCTTAATTTATACATGATTCTAAATTCCAGTGAGTGAATACGAGTTCACTCTTGTCTTTTGCAACTTCTATTGTTGGCTCGGTCCTCAACAATGATTTTATAGATCAAAAGATGTCATTTGTAATCGTTTTAGTGCATATTGTGGGCAAGAGTGTTAGAAGATGGGGATAGAGGATTAGGATATGATTTGGCGGGTTGATCGATTGTTGGGCAAATTGTGTGATGGCGTTGTCGTGTTGGTTTCGTCTAAAGTATACATACAATGTTTTATTTATGATTTTTTTGTGATTTTAGTGATCATTATAGTGCGTTTGATTAAAATAGTTCAAGAGGTGTGTAGAAGGCTTTAGAATCAAAAACTCATTGGATTGATGGTTGTTACATGAAGCAAAACCATTCGTGCAAGAACAATTGCATTTATGTTTTATTATGCGTAGTTCATTTCAATGTATTGTATTAAGCTTTCGAGAATACTTCGATGCACAAATAATACGCACGATTTGACTGTAGTTTATAGAAATCTAAATTACTTGTCGTTTGCCCTTGATATGACTTCCCATTATGATTACACAATGTGTTTCAACTTTAGCGCGTGATTACTTTCAATCTTAATTATACATTGATTCTAAATTCCAGTGAGTGAATACGAGTTCACTCTTGTCTTTTGCAATTCTATGTTGGCTCGGTGCTCAACAATGATTTTATAGATCAAAAGTTGTCATTTGTAATCGTTTTAGTGCATATTGTTGGCAAGAGTGTTAGAAGATGGGGATAGAGTGATTAGGATATGATTTGGCACGGGGGTGATCGATTTGTGGGCAAATGGGTGATGGCGTTGTCGTGTTTGGTTTCGTCTAAAGTATACACACAATTGTTTTATTTATGATTTTTAGTGTGATTTTAGTGATCATTATACTTGCGTTTGATTAAAATAGTTCAAGAGTGTGTTTAGAAGGCTTTGAATCAAAACTTCATGGATTGATGGTTGTTACATGAAGCAAAAACCATTCGTGCAAGAACAATTGCAATTATTGTTTTATTATGCGTAGTTATTTCACAGTATTGTATAAGCTTCGAGGATACTTCGATGCACAAATCAATACTCGCACGATTTTGACTGTAGTTTATAGAAATCTAACTTACTTGTTCGTTTGCCCTTGATATGACTTCCCATTTATTGATCACACAATGTGTTTCAACTTTAACGCGTGGATACTTTCAATCTAATTTATACATTGATTCTAAATTCCAGTGAGTGAATACGAGTTCACTCTTTGTCTTTTGCAACTTCTATGTTGGCTCGGTGCTCAACAATGATTTTATAGATCAAAAGTTGTCATTTGTAATCGTTTTAGTGCATATTGTTGGCAGAGTGTGTAGAAGATGGGGATAGAGTGATAGGATATGATTTGGCACGGGTTGATCGATTTGTTGGGCAAATTGTGTGATGGCGTTGTCGTGTTTGGTTTCGTCTAAAGTATACATACAATGTTTTATTT
>JACCIZ010000276.1:0-46845 GCA_025506415.1 Flaveria robusta
AACATGTAATCCTATGCGGTTCACTTATAAGCCTTCTAAATACACTCCTGTGCTAATTTAAGCAAATCAAAGCGTAATGATAAATAAAATCACACTAAATAATAACAAAAAGAAAGTTTGAATGCACTACTAAAATAGAAACCAAAACGTATAAGGAGACCACATAAATCAACCTTTAACCGATCAACTTCTGCCAAACTCATACAAAGCACTCAACCACCATCTTTAAACACTCTTGCATTTAAAATGTACATGAATGAATCAAAATGACAACTCTCGGTCCCATAATCATTTATGTGCACAGTGGAACATTAACAGTTGTAAAGTACCGAAAACTACTCATATTCCCTCAATATGAACTAATAATCAAGTCACAGTTTTCGATTGAACGTAATCATACGTTAAGGATAAAACTCAATTTGTGATCAATGAATAAAAACTCAAATCAAGGTAACACGACCAAGTGAATTAGATTTCCATGAATTTCCAACAAAATTATGTAACAATATATTTGTGCATCAAAGTATTCGCGAAAGTTTACAATGAATCATGGGAAATGAACTACGTATACAAACTCATTAAACAAAGATAGTTATTGCATTGATAGTTTTTGCTTGTTGTAAAAACATGTAATCCTATGCGGTTTCACTTATTAAGCCTTCTAAACACACTGTGCTAATTAAGCAAATCAAAGCGTATAATGATCATAAATCACACTAACAATAACAAAAGGAAAGTTTGAATGCACTATTAAAACCGAAACCAAAACGTAAAAGGAGACACATAAATCAACCTTAACCGATAAACTTCTGCCAAACTCATACAAAACACTCAACCACCATCTTTAAACACTCTTGCATTTAAAAATGCACATGAATGAATAAAATGACAACTCTCGGTCCACAAATCATTTATTGTGCACCAGTGTAACATTAACGTTGTAAGTACGAAAACTACTCTTATTCTCAATATGAACTAATAATCAAGTCACTTTGTCGATTGAACGTAATCATACGTTAAGGAAAAACTCAATTGTGATCATGAATAAAAACTCAAATCAAGGTAACACGACCAAGTGAATTAGATTCCATGAATTTCCAACAAAATTATGTAACAATATATTTGTGCATCAAAGTATTCGCGAAAGTTTACAATGAATCATGGGAAAGGAACTACGTATACAAACTCATTAAACAACGATAGTTATTGCATTGATAGTTTTGCTGTTGTAAAACATGTAATCCTATGCGGTTTCACTTATAAGCCTTCTAAAACACACTCCTGTGCTAATTAAGCAAATCAAAGCGTAATAATCAACAAATCACACTAAACAATAACAAAAGGAAAGTTTGAATGCACTATTAAAACCGAAACCATAACGTATAAGGGGACCACATAAATCAACCTTTAACCGATCAACTTCTGCCAAACTCATACAAAGCACTCAACCACCATCTTTAAACACTCTTGCATTTAAAATGTACATGAACGAGTTTAAAATGACAACTCTTTGTCCACATAATCATTTAATGTGCACCAGTGGAACATTAACAGTTGTAAAGTACCGAAAACTACTCATATTCCCTCAATATGAACTAATAATCAAGTCACAGTTTTCGATTGAACGTAATCATACGTTAAGGATAAAACTCAATTTTTGATCAATGAATAAAAACTCAAATCAAGGTAACACGACCAAGTGAATTAGATTTCCATGAATTTCCAACAAAATTATGTAACAGTATATTTGGCATCAAAGTATTCGCGAAAGTTTACAATGAATCATGGGAAATGAACTACGTATACAAACTCATTAAACAACGATAGTTATTGCATTGATAGTTTTTGCTTGTTGTAAAAACATGTAATCCTATGCGGTTTCACTTATAAGCCTTCTAAACACACTCCTGTGCTAATTTAAGCAAATCAAAGCGTAATGATCAATAAATCACACTAAACAATAACAAAAGAAAGTTGAAGGCACTATTAAAACCGAAAAAAACGTTAAGGAGACCATAAATCAACCTTTAACCGATCAATCTGCCAAACTCATACAAAACACTCAACCACCATCTTTAAACACTCTTGATTTTAAAATGCACATGAATGAATCAAAATGACAACTCTCGGTCCACATAATCATTTATTGTGCACCAGTGGAACATTAACAGTTGTAAAGTACCGAAAACTATCTTATTCCCTCAATATGAACTAATAATCAAGTCACAGTTTTCGATTGAACGTAATCATACGTAAGGATAAAACTCAATTTGTGATCAATGAATAAAAACTCAAACAAGGTAACACGACCAAGTGAATTAGATTTCCATGAATTTCCAACAAAATTATGTAACAATATATTTGTGCATCAAAGTATTCGCGAAAGTTTACAATGAATCATGGGAAATGAACTACGTATACAAACATTAAACAACGATAGTTATTGCATTGATAGTTTTTGCATGTTGTAAAAAAACAGTAATCCTATGCGGTTTCACTTACTAAGCCTTCTAAACACACCTGTGCTAATTTAAGCAAATCAAAGCGTAATAATCAACAAATCACACTAAACAATAACAAAAGGAAAGTTTGAATGGACTATTAAAACCGAAACAAAAACGTTAAGGAGACCACATAAATCAACCTTTAACCGATCAACTTCTGCCAAACTCATACAAAACACTCAACCACCATCTTTAAACACTCTTGCTTTTAAAAGCACATGAATGAATCAAAATGACAACTCTCGGTCCACATAATCATTTATGTGGCCCAGTGTAACATTAACCGTTGTAAAGTACCGAAAACTACTCTTATTCGCTCAATATGAACTATAATCAAGTCACAGTTGTCGATTGAACGTAATCAGACGTTAAGGATAAAACTCAATTGTGATCAATGAATAAAAACTCAAATCAAGGTAACACGACAAGTGAATTAGATTTCCATGAATTTCCAACAAAATTATGTAACAATATATTTGTGCATCAAAGTATTCGCGAAAGTTTACAATGAATCATGGGAAATGAACTACGTATACAAACTCATTAAACAACGATAGTTATTGCATGATAGTTTTTGCTTGTGTAAAAACATGTAATCCTATGCGGTTTCACTTATTAAGCCTTCTAAACACACTCCTGTGCTAATTTAAGCAAATCAAAGCGTAATGATCAATAAATCACACTAAACAATAACAAAAGGAAAGTTTGAATGCACTATTAAAACCGAAACCAAAACGTATAAGGAGACCACATAAATCAACCTTTAACCGATCAACTTCTGCCAAACTCATACAAAGCACTCAACCACCATCTTTAAACACTCTTGCATTTAAATGCACATGAATGAATCAAAATGACAAACTCGGTCCACATAATCATTTATTGTGCACCAGTGGAACATTAACAGTTGTAAAGTACGAAAACTACTCATATTCCTCAATATGAACTAATAATCAAGTCACAGTTTTCGATGAACGTAATCATACGTTAAGGATAAAACTCAATTGTGATCAATGAATAAAAACTCAAATCAAGGTAACACGACCAAGTGAATTAGATTCCATGAATTCCAACAAAATTATGTAACAATATATTTGTGCATCAAAGTATTCGCGAAAGTTTACAATGAATCAGGAAATGACTACGTATACAAACTCATTAAACAACGATAGTTATTGCATTGATAGTTTTTGCATGTTGTAAAAACATGTAATCCTATGCGGTTTCACTTACTAAGCCTTCTAAACACACTCTGTGCTAATTTAAGCAAATCAAAGCGTAATAATCAAAAATCACACTAAACAATAACAAAAGGAAAGTTTGAATGCACTATTAAACCGAAACAAACGTAAAAGGAGACCACATAAATCAACCTTTAACCGATCAACTTCTGCCAAACTCATACAAAACACTCAACCACCATCTTTAAACACTCTTGCATTTTAAAAGCACATGAATGAATCAAAATGACAACTCTCGGTCCACATAATCATTTTTGTGCACCAGGTAACATTAACAGTTGTAAAGTACCAAAAACTACTCTTATTCCCTTAATATGAACTAATAATCAAGTCACAGTTGTCGATTGAACGTAATCATACGTTAAGGATAAAACTCAATTTGTGATCAATGAATAAAAACTCAAATCAAGGTAACACGACCAAGTGAATTAGATTTCCATGAATTTCCAACAAAATTATGTAACAATATATTTGTGCATCAAAGTATTCGCGAAAGTTTACAATGAATCATGGGAAATGAACTACGTATACAAACTCATTAAACAACGATAGTTATTGCATTGATAGTTTTTGCTTGTTGTAAAAACATGTAATCCTATGCGGTTTCACTTACTAAGCCTTCTAAACACACTCCTGTGCTAATTAAGCAAATCAAAGCGTAATAATCAACAAAATCACACTAAACAATAACAAAAGGAAAGTTTGAATGCACTATTAAAACCGAAACCAAAACGTATAAGGAGACCACATAAATCAACCTTTAACCGATCAACTTCTGCCAAACTCATACAAAACACTCAACCACCATCTTTAAACACTCTTGCATTTAAAATGCACATGAATGAATCAAAATGACAACTCTCGGTCCACATAATCATTTATTGTGCACCAGTGGAACATTAACTGTTGTAAAGTACCGAAAACTACTCTATTCGCTCAATATGAACTAATAATCAAGTCACAGTTCGATTGAACGTAATCATACGTTAAGGATAAAAACTCAATTGTGATCAATGAATAAAAACTCAAATCAAGGTAACACAACCAAGTGAATTAGAATTCCATGAATTTCCAACAAAATTATGTAATAATATATTTGTGCATCAAAGTATTCGCGAAAGTTTACAATGAATCATGGGAAATGAACTACGTATACAAACTCATTAAACAACGATAGTTATTGCATGATAGTTTTGCTGTTGTAAAAACATGTAATCCTATGCGGTTTCACTTATTAAGCCTTCTAAACACACTCCTGTGCTAATTTAAGCAAATCAAAGCGTAATGATATAAAATCACACTAAACAATAACAAAGGAAAGTTTGAATGCACTATTAAAACCGAAACCAAAACGTATAAGGAGACCACATAAATCAACCTTTAACGCGATCAACTTCTGCCAAACTCATACAAACACTCAACCACCATCTTTAAACACTCTTGCATTTTAAATGCACATGAATGAATCAAAATGACAACTCTCGGTCCACATAATCATTTATTGTGCACCAGTGTAAACATTAACCGTTGTAAAGTACCGAAAACTACTCTTATTCTCAATATGAACTAATAATCAAGTCACAGTTTTCGATTGAACGTAATCAGACGTTAAGGATAAAACTCAATTTGTGATCAATGAATAAAAACTCAAATCAAGGTAACACGACCAAGTGAATTAGATTTCCATGAATTTCCAACAAAATTATGTAACAATATATTGTGCATCAAAGTATTCGCGAAAGTTTACAATGAATCATGGGAAATGAACTACGTATACAAACTCATTAAACAACGATAGTTATTGCATTGAGTTTTTGCATGTTGTAAAAACATGTAATCCTATGCGGTTTCACTTACTAAGCCTTCTAAACACACTCCTGTGCTAATTTAAGCAAATCAAAGCGTAATGATCAATAAAATCACACTAAACAATAACAAAAGGAAAGTTTGAATGCACTATTAAAACCGAAACAAAAACGTATAAGGAGACCACATAAATCAACCTTTAACCGATCAACTTCTGCCAAACTCATACAAACACTCAACCACCATCTTTAAACACTCTTGCATTTTAAAAGCACATGAATGAATCAAAATGACAACTCTCGGTCCACATAATCATTTATTGTGCACCAGTGTAACATTAACCGTTGTAAAGTACCGAAAACTACTCTTATTCGCTCAATATGAACTAATAATCAAGTCACAGTTGTCGATTGAACGTAATCAGACGTTAAGGATAAAACTCAATTTGTGATCAATGAATAAAAACTCAAATCAAGGTAACACGACCAAGTGAATTAGATTTCCATGAATTTCCAACAAAATTATGTAACAATATATTTGTGCATCAAAGTATTCGCGAAAGTTTACAATGAATCATGGGAAATGAACTACGTATACAAACTCATTAAACAACGATAGTTATTGCATTGATAGTTTTTGCTTGTTGTAAAACATGTAATCCTATGCGGTTTCACTTATTAAGCCTTCTAAACACACTCCTGTGCTAATTTAAGCAAATCAAAGCGTAATGATCAATAAAATCACACTAAACAATAACAAAAGGAAAGTTTGAATGCACTATTAAAACCGAAACCCAAACGTATAAGGAGACCACATAAATCAACCTTTAACCGATCAACTTCTGCCAAACTCATACAAAGCACTCAACCACCATCTTTAAACACTCTTGCATTTAAAATGCACATGAATGAATCAAAATGACAACTCTCGGTCCACATAATCATTTATTGTGCACCAGTGGAACATTAACAGTTGTAAAGTAACGAAAACTACTCATATTCCCTCAATATGAACTAATAATCAAGTCACAGTTTTCGATTGAACGTAATCATACGTTAAGGATAAAACTCAATTTGTGATCAATGAATAAAAACTCAAATCAAGGTAACACGACCAAGTGAATTAGATTTCAATGAATTTCCAACAAAATTATGTAACAATATATTTGTGCATCAAAGTATTCGCGAAAGTTTACAATGAATCATGGGAAATGAACTACGTATACAAACTCATTAAACAACGATAGTTATTGCATTGATAGTTTTTGCTTGTTGTAAAAACATGTAATCCTATGCGGTTTCACTTATTAAGCCTTCTAAACACACTCCTGTGCTAATTTAAGCAAATCAAAGCGTAATGATCAACAAAATCACACTAAACAATAACAAAAGGAAAGTTTGAATGCACTATTAAAACCGAAACAAAAACGTATAAGGAGACCACATAAATCAACCTTTAACCGATCAACTTCTGCCAAACTCATACAAAACACTCAACCACCATCTTTAAACACTCTTGCATTTTAAAAGCACATGAATGAATCAAAATGACAACTCTCGGTCCACATAATCATTTATTGTGCACCAGTGGAACATAAACGTTGTAAAGTACCGAAAACTACTCTTATTCGCTCAATATGAACTAATAATCAAGTCACAGTTGTCGATTGAACGTAATCAGACGTTAAGGATAAAACTCAATTTGTGATCAATGAATAAAAACTCAAATCAAGGTAACACGACCAAGTGAATTAGATTTCCATGAATTTCCAACAAAATTATGTAACAATATATTTGTGCATCAAAGTATTCGCGAAAGTTTACAATGAATCATGGGAAATGAACTACGTATACAAACTCATTAAACAACGATAGTTATTGTATTGATAGTTTTTGCTTGTTGTAAAAACATGTAATCCTATGCGGTTTCACTTATTAAGCCTTCTAAACACACTCCTGTGCTAATTTAAGCAAATCAAAGCGTAATGATAAATAAAATCACACTAAACAATAACAAAAGGAAAGTTTGAATACACTATTAAAACCGAAACCAAAATGTATAAGAAGACCACATAAATGAACTTTTAACTGATCAACTTCCGCCAAACTCATACAAAACACTCAACCACCATCTTTAAACACTCTTGCATTTTAAATGCACATGAATGAATCAAAATGACAACTCTCGGTCCACATAATCATTTATTGTGCACCAGTGAAACATTAACAGTTGTAAAGTATCGAAAACTACTCTTATTCGCTCAATATGAACTAATAATCAAGTCACAGTTGTCGATTGAACGTAATCCGACGTTAAGGATAAACTCATTGTGATCAATGAATAAAAACTCAAATCAAGGTAACACGACCAAGTGAATTAGATTTCCATGAATTCCAACAAAATTATGTAACAATATATTGTGCATCAAAGTATTCGCGAAAGTTTACAATGAATCATGGGAATGAACTACGTATACAAACTCATTAAACAACGATAGTTATTGCATTGATAGTTTTTGCTTGTTGTAAAAACATGTAATCCTATGCGGTTTCACTTATTAAGCCTTCTAAACACACTCCTGTGCTAATTTAAGCAAATCAAAGCGTAATGATCAACAAAATCACACTAAACAATAACAAAAGGATAGTTTGAATGCATTATTAAAACCGAAACCAAAACGTATAAGGAGACCAAATAAATCAACCTTTAACCGATCAACTTCTGCCAAACTTATACAAAGCACTCAACCACCATCTTTAAACACTCTTGCATTTAAAATGCACATGAATGAATCAAAATGACAACTCTCGGTCCACATAATCATTTATTGTGCACCAGTGGAACATTAACAGTTGTAAAGTACCGAAAACTACTCTTATTCGCTCAATATGAACCAATAATCAAGTCACAGTTTTCGATTGAACGTAATCAGACGTTAAAGAAAAAACTCATTGTGTGATCAATGAATAAAAACTCAAATCAAGGTAACACGACCAAGTGAATTTGATTTTCATGAATTTCCAACAAAATTATGTAACAATATATTTGTGCATCAAAGTATTCACGAAAGTTTACAATGAATCATGGGAAATGAACTACGTATACAAACTCATTAAACAACGATAGTTATTGCATTGATAGTTTTTACTTGTTTTAAAAACATGTAATCCTATGCGGTTTCACTTATTAAGCCTTCTAAACACACTCCTGTGCTAATTTAAGCAAATCGAAGCGTAATGATCAATAAACTCACACTAAACAATAACAAAAGGAAAGTTTGAATGCACTATTAAAACCGAAACCAAAACGTATAAGGAGACCACATAAATCAACCTTTAACCAATCAACTTCTGCCAAACTCATACAAAGCACTCAACCACCATCTTTAAACACTCTTGCATTTAAAATGCACATGAATGAATCAAAATGACAACTCTCGGTCCACATAATCATTTATTGTGCACCAGTGGAACATTAACAGTTGTAAAGTACCGAAAACTACTCTTATTCGCTCAATATGAACCAATAATCAAGTCACAGTTTTCGATTGAACGTAATCATACGTTAAAGAAAAAACTCAATGTGTGATCAATGAATAAAAACTCAAATCAAGGTAACACGACCAAGTGAATTAGATTTCATGAATTTCCAACAAAATTATGTAACAATATATTTGTGCATCAAAGTATTCGCGAAAGTTTACAAAGAATCATGGGAAATGAACTACGCATACAAACTCATTAAACAACGATAGTTATTGTATTGATAGTTTTGCTTGTTGGAAAAACATGTAATCCTATGGGGTTTCACTTATGAAGCCTTCTAAACACACTCCTGTGCTAATTTAAGCAAATCAAAGTGTAATGATCAATAAACTCACACTAAACAATAACAAAAGGAAATTTTGAATACACTATTAAACCCGAAACCAAAACGTATAAGGAGACCACATAAATCAACCTTTAACCGATCAACTTCTGCCAAACTCATACAAAACACTCAACCACCATCTTTAAACACTCTTGCATTTTAAAGCACATGAATGAATTAAAATGACAACTCTCGGTCCACATAATCATTTATTGTGCACCAGTGTAACATTAACTGTTGTAAAGTACCGAAATCTACTCTTATTCGCTCAATATGAGCTAATAATCAAGTCACAGTTGTCGATTGAACGTAATCAGATGTTAAAGAAAAAACTCAATGTGTGATCAATGAATAAAAACTCAAATCAAGGTAACACGACCAAGTGAATTAGATTTCCAATTTCCAACAAAATTATGTAACAATATATTTGTGCATCAAAGTATTCGCGAAAGTTTACAATGAATCATGGGAATGAACTACGTATACAAACTCATTAAACAACGATAGTTATTGCATGATAGTTTTTGCTTGTTGTAAAAACATGTAATCCTATGCGGTTTCACTTATTAAGTCTTCTAAACACACTCCTGTGCTAATTTAAGCAAATCAAAGTGTAATGATCAACAAAATAACGCTAAACAATAACAAAAGGATAGTTTGAATGCATTATTAAAACCGAAACCAAAACGTATAAGGAGACCAAATAAATCAACCTTTAACCGATCAACTTCTGCCAAACTTATACAAAGCACTCAACCACCATCTTTAAACACTCTTGCATTTAAAATGCACATGAATGAATCAAAATGACAACTCTCGGTCCACATAATCATTTATTGTGCACCAGTGGAACATTAACAGTTGTAAAGTACCGAAAACTACTCTTATTCGCTCAATATGAACCAATAATCAAGTCATAGTTTTCGATTGAACGTAATCAGACGTTAAAGAAAAAACTCATTTGTGATCAATGAATAAAAACTCAAATCAAGGTAACACGACCAAGTGAATTAGATTTCATGAATTTCCAACAAAATTATGTAACAATATATTGTGCATCAAAGTATTCGCGAAAGTTACAATGAATCATGGAAATGAACTACGTATACAAACTCATTAAACAACGATAGTTATTGCATTGATAGTTTTTGCTTGTTGTAAAAACATGTAATCCTATGCGGTTTCACTTATAAGCCTTCTAAACACACTCCTGTGCTAATTTAAGCAAATCAAAGCGTAATGATCAATAAAATCACACTAAACAATAACAAAAGAAAGTTTGAATGCACTATTAAAACCGAAACCAAAACGTATAAGGAGACCACATAAATCAACCTTTAACCGATCAACTTCTGCCAAACTCATACAAAGCACTCAACCACCATCTTTAAACACTCTTGCATTTAAAATGCACATGAATGAATCAAAATGACAACTCTCGGTCCACATAATCATTTATTGTGCACCAGTGGACATTAACAGTTGTAAAGTACGAAAACTACTTTATTCGCTCAATATGAACAATAATCAAGTCACAGTTTCGATTGAACGTAATCAGACGTTAAGAAAAAACTCAATGTGTGATCAATGAATAAAAACTCAAATCAAGGTAACACGACCAAGTGAATTAGATTTCCATGAATTTCCAACAAAATTATGTAACAATATATTTGTGCATCAAAGTATTCGCGAAAGTTTACAACGAATCATGAAAATGAACAACGCATACAAACTCATTAAACAACGATAGTTATTGTATTGATAGTTTTTGCTTGTTGGAAAAACATGTAATCCTATGGGGTTTCACTTATGAAGCCTTCTAAACACACTCCTGTGCTAATTTAAGCAAATCAAAGTGTAATGATCAATAAACTCACACTAAACAATAACAAAAGGAAATTTTGAATACACTATTAAACCCGAAACCAAAACGTATAAGGAGACCACATAAATCAACCTTTAACCGATCAACTTCTGCCAAACTCATACAAAACACTCAACCACCATCTTTAAACACTCTCGCATTTTAAAAGCACATGAATGAATTAAAATGACAACTCTCGGTCCACATAATCATTTATTGTGCACCAGTGTAACATTAACTGTTGTAAAGTACCGAAATCTACTCTTATTCGCTCAATATGAGCTAATAATCAAGTCACAGTTGTCGATTGAACGTAATCAGATGTTAAAGAAAAAACTCAATGTGTGATCAATGAATAAAAACTCAAATCAAGGTAACACGACCAAGTGAATTAGATATCCATGAATTTCCAACAAAATTATGTAACAATATATTCGTGCATCAAAGTATTCGCGAAAGTTTACAATGAATCATGGGAAATGAACTACATATACAAACTCATTAAACAACGATAGTTATTGCATTGATAGTTTTTGCTTGTTGTAAAAACATGTAATCCTATGCGGTTTCACTTATTAAGTCTTCTAAACACACTCCTGTGCTAATTTAAGCAAATCAAAGTGTAATGATCAACAAAATCACACTAAACAATAACAAAAGGAAAGTTCGAATGCACTATTAAAACCGAAACCAAAACGTATAAGGAGACCAAATAAATCAACCTTTAACCGATCAACTTCTGCCAAACTTATACAAAGCACTCAACCACCATCTTTAAACACTCTTGCACTTAAAATGCACATGAATGAATCAAAATGACAACTCTCGGTCTACATAATCATTTATTGTGCACCAGTGGAACATTAACAGTTGTAAAGTACCGAAAACTACTCTTATTCGCTCAATATGAACCAATAATCAAGTCACAGTTTTCGATTGAACGTAATCAGACGTTAAAGAAAAAACTCATTGTGTGATCAATGAATAAAAACTCAAATCAAGGTAACACGACCAAGTGAATTAGATTTTCATGAATTTCCAACAAAATTATGTAACAATATATTTGTGCATCAAAGTATTCGCGAAAGTTTACAATGAATCATGGGAAATGAACTACGTATACAAACTCATTAAACAACGATAGTTATTGCATTGATAGTTTTTACTTGTTTTAAAAACATGTAATCCTATGCGGTTTCACTTATTAAGCCTTCTAAACACACTCCTGTGCTAATTTAAGCAAATCGAAGCGTAATGATCAATAAACTCACACTAAACAATAACAAAAGGAAAGTTTGAATGCACTATTAAAACCGAAACCAAAACGTATAAGCAGACCACATAAATCAACCTTTAACCAATCAACTTCTGCCAAACTCATACAAAGCACTCAACCACCATCTTTAAACACTCTTGCATTTAAAATGCACATGAATGAATCAAAATGGCAACTCTGGGTCCACATAATCATTTACTCTGCACCAGTGGAACATTAACAGTTGTAAAGTACCGAAAACTATCTTATTCGGTCAATATGAACCAATAATCAAGTCACAGTTTTCGATTGAACGTAATCAGACGTTAAAGAAAAAACTCAATGTGTGATCAATGAATAAAAACTCAAATCAAGGTAGCACAACCAAGTGAATTTGATTTTCTTGAATTTCCAACAAAATTATGTAACAATATATTTGTGCATCAAAGTATTCGCGAAAGTTTACAATGAATCATGAAAATGAACTACGCATACAAACTCATTAAACAACGATAGTTATTGTATTGATAGTTTTTGCTTGTTGGAAAAACATGTAATCCTATGGGGTTTCACTTATGAAGCCTTCTAAACACACTCCTGTGCTAATTTAAGCAAATCAAAGTGTAATGATCAATAAACTCACACTAAACAATAACAAAAGGAAAGTTTGAATACACTATTAAACCCGAAACCAAAACGTATAAGGAGACCACATAAATCAACGTTTAACCGATCAACTTCTGCCAAACTCATACAAAACACTCAACCATCATCTTTAAACACTCTTGCATTTTAAAAGCACATGAATGAATTAAAATGACAACTCTCGGTCCACATAATCATTTATTGTGCACCAGTGTAACATTAACTGTTGTAAAGTACCGAAATCTACTCTTATTCGCTCAATATGAGCTAATAATCAAGTCACAGTTGTCGATTGAACGTAATCAGATGTTAAAGAAAAAACTCAATGTGTGATCAATGAATAAAAACTCAAATCAAGGTAACACGACCAAGTGAATTAGATTTCCATGAATTTCCAACAAAATTATGTAACAATATATTTGTGCATCAAAGTATTCGCGAAAGTTTACAATGAATCATGGGAAATGAACTACGTATACAAACTCATTAAACAACGATAGTTATTGCATTGATAGTTTTTGCTTGTTGTAAAAACATGTAATCCTATGCGGTTTCACTTATTAAGCCTTCTAAACACACTCCTGTGCTAATTTAAGCAAATCAAAGCGTAATGATCAACAAAATCACACTAAACAATAACAAAAGGAAAGTTTGAATGCACTATTAAAACCGAAACCAAAACGTATAAGGAGACCACATAAATCAACCTTTAACCGATCAACTTCTGCCAAACTATACAAAGCACTCAACCACCATCTTAAACACTCTTGCATTTTAAATGCACATGAATGAATCAAAATGACAACTCTCGGTCCACATAATCATTTATTGTGCACCAGTGGAACATTAACAGTTGTAAAGTACCGAAAACTACTCTTATTCGCTCAATATGAACTAATAATCAAGTCATAGTTTTCGATTGAACGTAATCAAGTAAAGAAGAAAACTAATGTGAACTCATTGTGATCAATGAATAAAAACTCAAATCAAGGTAACACGACCAAGTGAATTTGATTTTCATGAATTTCCAACAAAATTATGTAACAATATATTTGTGCATCAAAGTATTCACGAAAGTTTACAATGAATCATGGGAAATAAACTACGTATACAAACTCATTAAACAACGATAGTTATTGCATTGATAGTTTTTACTTGTTGTAAAAACATTTTATCCTATGCGGTTTCACTTATTAAGCCTTCTAAACACACTCCCGTGCTAATTTAAGCAAATCGAAGCGTAATGATCAATAAACTCACACTAAACAATAACAAAAGAAAAGTTTGAATGCACTATTAAAACCGAAACCAAAACGTATAAGCAGACCACATAAATCAACCTTTAACCAATCAACTTCTGCCAAACTCATACAAAGCACTCAACCACCATCTTTAAACACTCTTGCATTTAAAATGCACATGAATGAATCAAAATGGCAACTCTGGGTCCACATAATCATTTACTGTGTACCAGTGGAACATTAACAGTTGTAAAGTACCGAAAACTACTCTTATTCGGTCAACATGAACCAATAATCAAGTCACAGTTTTCGATTGAACGTAATCAGACGTTAAAGAAAAAACTCAATGTGTGATCAATGAATAAAAACTCAAATCAAGGTAGCACAACCAAGTGAATTTGATTTTCTTGAATTTCCAACAAAATTATGTAACAATATATTTGTGCATCAAAGTATTCGCGAAAGTTTACAATGAATCATGAAAATGAACAACGCATACAAACTCATTAAACAACGATAGTTATTGTATTGATAGTTTTTGCTTGTTGGAAAAACATGTAATCCTATGGGGTTTCACTTATGAAGCCTTCTAAACACACTCCTGTGCTAATTTAAGCAAATCAAAGTGTAATGATCAATAAACTCACACTAAACAATAACAAAAGAAAAGTTTGAATACACTATTAAACCCGAAACCAAAACGTATAAGGAGACCACATAAGTCAACCTTTAACCGATCAACTTCTGCCAAACTCATACAAAACACTCAACCACCATCTTTAAACACTCTTGCATTTTAAAAGCACATGAATGAATCAAAATGACAACTTTCGGTCCACATAATCATTTGTTGTGCACCAGTGTAACATTAACCGTTGTAAAGTACCGAAATCTACTCTTATTCGCTCAATATGAAACAATAATCAAGTCACAGTTGTCGATTGAACGTAATCAGATGTTAAAGAAAAAATTCAATGTGTGATCAATGAATAAAAACTCAAATCAAGGTAACACGACCAAGTGAATTAGATATCCATGAATTTCCAACAAAATTATGTAACAATATATTCGTGCATCAAAGTATTCGCGAAAGTTTACAATGAATCATGGGAAATGAACTACATATACAAACTTTTTAAACAACGATAGTTATTGCATTGATAGTTTTTGCTTGTTGTAAAAACATGTAATCCTATGCGGTTTCCCTTATTAAGTCTTCTAAACACACTCCTGTGCTAATTTAAGCAAATCAAAGTGTAATGATCAACAAAATCACACTAAACAATAAAAAAAGGAAAGTTTGAATGCACTATTAAAACCGAAACCAAAACGTATAAGGAGACCAAATAAATCAACCTTTAACCGATCAACTTCTGCCAAACTTATACAAAGCACTCAACCACCATCTTTAAACACTCTTGCATTTAAAATGCACATGAATGAATCAAAATGACAACTCTCGGTCCACATAATCATTTATTGTGCACCAGTGGAACATTAACAGTTGTCAAATACCGAAAACTACTCTTATTCGCTCAAAATGAACCAATAATAAAGTTACAGTTTTCGATTGAACGTAATCATACGTTAAAGAAAAAACTCAATGTGTGATCAATGAATATAACTCAAATCAAGGTAACACGACCAAGTAAATTAGATTTCCATGAAGTTCCAACAAAATTATGTAACACTATATTTGTGCATCAAAGTGTTCGCGAAAGTTTACTGTGAATCATGGGAAATGAACTACGTATACAAACTCACTAAACAACGATAGTTATTGCATTGGTAGTTTTTGCTTGTTGTAAAAACATGTAATCCTATGCGGTTTCACTTATAAAGCCTTATAAACACACTTCTATGCTATTTTAAGAAAATTAGCGCGTAATGATCAATGAAATCAAACTAAACAATAACAAAAGGAAAGTTTGAATATACTATTAAAATCGAAACCAAAACGCATAAGGAGACCACATAAATAAACTTTTAACCGATCAACTTCTGCCAAACTCATACAAAACACTCAACCACCATCTTTAAACACTCTTGCATTTTAAAAGCACATGAATGAATCAAAATGACAACTCTCGGTCCACATAATCATTTATTGTGCACCAGTGGAACATTAACAGTTGTAGAGTACCGAAAACTACTCTTATTCGCTCAATATGAACCAATAATCAAGTCACAGTTTTAGATTGAACGTAATCATAAGTTAAAGAAAAAACTCAATGTGTGATCAATGAATAAAATCTAAAATCATGGTAACACAACAAAGTGAAGTAGATTTCCATGAACTTCCAACGAAATTATGTAACATTATATTTGTGCATCAAAGTATTCGTGAAAGTTTACAATGAACCATGGGAAATTAACTACACATACAAACTCATTAAACAACGATAGTTATTACATTGATAGTTCTTGCCTGTTGTAAAAACATGTAATCCTATGAGGTTTCACTTATGAAGCCTTCTAAACACACTCTGTGCTAATTTAAGCAAATCAAAGCGTAATGATCAATGAAATCACACTAAACAATAACAAAAGGAAAGTTTGAATACACTATTAAACCCGAAACCAAAACGTATAAGGAGACCACATAAATCAACCTATAACCGATCAACTTCTGCCAAACTCATACAAAACACTCAACCACCATCTTTAAACACTCTTGCATTTTAAAAGCACATGAATGAATCAAAATGACAACTCTCGGTCCACAAAATCATTTATTGTGCACCAGTATAACATTAACCGTTGTAAAGTACCGAAATCTACTCTTATTCGCTCAATACGAACTAATAATCAAGTCACAATTGTTGATTGAATGTAATCACACGTTAAGGATAAAACTCAATTTGTGATCAATGAATAAAAACTCAAATCAAGGTCACAGGACCAAGTGAATTAGATTTCAATGAATTTCCAACAAAATTATGTAACAATATATTTGTGCATCAAAGTATTCGCGAAACTTTACAATGAATCACGGGAAATGAACTACGTATAGAAACTCATTAAACAACGATAGTTATTGCATTGATAGTTTTTGCTTGTTGTAAAAACATGTAATCCTATGCGGTTTCACTTATGAAGCCTTCTAAACACACTCCTGTGCTAATTTAAGCAAATCAGAGCGTAATGATCAATGAAATCACACTAAACAATAACAAAAGGAAAGTTTGAATACACTATTAAAACCGAAACCAAAACGTATAAGGAGACCACATAAATCAACATTTAACCGATCAACTTCTGCCAAACTCATTCAAAACACTCAACCACCATCTTTAAACACTCTTGCATTTTAAATGCACATGAATGAATCAAAATGACAACTCTCGGTCCACATAATCATTTGTTGTGCACCAGTGGAACATTAATAGTTGTAAACTAGGGGTGTTGATCGGGTTAGTTAATC
This sequence comes from Flaveria robusta, assembly GCA_025506415.1. NCBI lineage: Eukaryota > Viridiplantae > Streptophyta > Magnoliopsida > Asterales > Asteraceae > Flaveria > Flaveria robusta. The sequence goes on from JACCIZ010000276.1 coordinate 17,851, forward strand.
GGTTTTTGGGTTATTCGGTTCGGGTTATTTGGGTTTTTTAACGTTGAAAGTAAAACCAAACCCGCAATGAATAAAATCTCAAGTCGGTTAGGGTTGTTCGGTAACGGGTTGTTCGGGTCGGGTTTCGGGTATTATGCAAAGATTAAATTTGTTTATTTTCATGAGAAATGAAAATTTATAAAATAATGAACTTAAAGTAGTGACTTTGATAATTCATGAAATCTTTAAATATATATTTGTATACTAACAATTTGATCAATTGTAAGACAATCAAACAATATATACATACAATTTACATAATTATAATATGGTTTGATCGGGTTATTCGGATTCGGGTTAAACGGTTCGGGTTATTGGGGTTTTGAGGTTTGAAAGTCAACTATCCGAAACCCGAACCGAAAAGATCTTTAATCACTTTCGGGTTTTCTAATCGGGTACCGGTTGTTCGGGTCGGGTTTATTCGGGTACGGGTGAGGTCGGTTCGGGCTGGTTAATCGGGTACGGATAAAATCGACGGGCCTATTGTAAAGTACCGAAAACTACTCTTATTCGCTCAATATGAACCAATAATCAAGTCACAGTTTTTGATTGAACGTAATCATACGTTAAAGAAAAAACTCAATGTGTGATCAATGAATAAAAACTCAAATCAAGGTAACACGACCAAGTGAAGTAGATTTCCATGAACTTCCAACAAAATTATGTAACATTATATTTGTACATCAAAGTATTTGTGAAAGTTTACAATGAATCATGGGAAATTAACTACATATACAAACTCATTAAACAACGATAGTTATTACATTGATTGTTCTTGCCTGTTGTAATCCTATGAGGTTTCACTTATGAAGCCTTCTAAACACACTCCTGTGCTAATTTAAGCAAATCAAAGCGTAATGATCATTGAAATCACACTAAGCAATAACAAAAGGAAAGTTTGAATACACAATTAAACCCGAAACCAAAACGTATAAGGAGACCACATAAATCAACCTATAACCGATCAACTTCTGCCAAACTCATACAAAACACTCAACCACCATCTTTAAACACTCTTGCATTTTAAAAGCACATGAATGAATCAAAATGACAACTCTCGGTCCACAAAATCATTTATTGTGCACCAGTGTAACATTAACCGTTGTAAAGTACCAAAATCTACTCTTATTCACTCAATATGAACTAATAATCAAGTCACAATTGTTGATTGAACGTAATCAGACGTTAAGGATAAAACTCAATTTGTGATCAATGAATAAAAACTCAAATCAAGGTCACAGGACCTAGTGAATTAGATTTCCATGAATTTCCAACAAAATTATGTAACAATATATTTGTGCATCAAAGTATTCGCGAAAGTTTACAATGAATCATGGGAAATGAACTACGTATTCAAACTCATTAAACAACGATAGTTATTGCATTGATAGTATTTGCTTGTTGTGAAAACATGTAATCCTATGCGGTTTCACTTATAAAGCCTTCTAAACACACTTCTGTGCTAATTTAAGCAAATCAAAGCGTAATGATCAATAAAATCACACTAAACAATAACAAAAGGAAAGTTTGAATGCACTATTAAAACCGAAACCAAAACGTATAAGGAGGCCACATAAATCAACATTTAACCGATCAACTTCTGCCAAACTCATTCAAAACACTCAACCACCATCTTTAAACACTCTTGCATTTTAAATGCACATGAATGAATTAAAATGACAACTCTCGGTCCACATAATCATTTGTTGTGAACCAGTGGAACATTAACAATTGTAAAGTACCGAAAACTACTCTTATTCGCTCAATATGAACCAATAATCAAGTCACAGTTTTTGATTGAACGTAATCATACGTTAAGAAAAACTCAATTTGTGATCAATGAATAAAAACTCAAATCAAGGTAACACGACCAAGTGAATTAGATTTCAATGAATTTCCAACAAAATTATGTAACAATATATTTGTGCATCAAAGTATTCGCGAAAGTTACAATGAATCATGGGAAATGAACTACATATACAAACTCATTAAACAACGATAGTTATTGCATTGATAGTTTTGCTTGTTGTAAAAAATGTAATCCTATGCGGTTTCACTTATAAGCCTTCTAAACACACTCCTGTGCTAATTTAAGCAAATCAGAGCGTAATGATCAATGAAATCACACTAAACAATAACAAAAGAAAGTTTGAATACACTATTAAAACCGAAACCAAAAACGTATAAGGAGACCACATAAATCAACATTTAACCGATCAACTTCTGCCAAACTCATACAAAACACTCAACCACCATCTTTAAACACTCTTGCATTTAAAAGCACATGAATGAATAAAATGACAACTCTCGGTCCACATAATCATTTTTGTGCACCAGTGTAACATTAACGTTGTAAAGTACCAAAACTACTCTTATTCACTCAATATGAACTAATAATCAAGTCACAGTTGTTGATTGAACGTAATCATACGTTAAGGATAAAACTCAATTTGTGATCAATGAATAAAAACTCAAATCAAGGTCACAGACCAAGTGAATTAGATTTCCATGAATTTCCAACAAATTATGTAACAATATTTTGTGCATCAAAGTATTCGCGAAAGTTTACAATGAATCATGGAAATGAAACAGTATACAAACTCATTAAACAACGATAGTTATTGCATTGATAGTTTTTGCTTGTTGTAAAAACATGTAATCCTATGCGGTTTCACTTATAAAGCCTTCTAAACACACTCCTGTGCTAATTTAAGCAAATCAAAGCGTAATGATCAATAAATCACACTAAACAATAACAAAAGGAAAGTTTGAATGCACTATTAAAACGAAACCAAAACGTATAAGGAGACAAATAAATCAACTTTAACCGATCAACTTCTGCCAAACTCATAAAAGCACTCAACCACCATCTTTAAACACTCTTGCATTTTAAATGCACATGAATGAATCAAAATGACAACTCTCGGTCCACATAATCATTTATTGTGCACCAGTGACATTAACCGTTGTAAAGTACCAAAATCTACTCTTATTCCTCAATATGAACTAATAATCAAGTCACAGTTGTTGATTGAACGTAATCAGACGTTAAGGATAAAACTCAATTTGTGATCAATGAATAAAAACTCAAATCAAGGTCACAGGACCAAGTGAATTAGATTTCAATGAATTTCCAACAAAATTATGTAACAATATTTGTGCATCAAAGTATTCGCGAAAGTTTACAATGAATCATGGGAAATGAACTACGTATACAAACTCATTAAACAACGATAGTTATTGCATTGATAGTTTTGCTTGTTGTAAAAACATGTAATCCTATGCGGTTTCACTTATTAAGCTTTCTAAACACACTCTGTGCTAATTTAAGCAAATCAAAGCGTAATGATCAATGAAATCACACTAAACAATAACAAAAGGAAATTGAATACACTATTAAAACGAAACCAAAACGTATAAGGAGACCACATAAATCAACTTTAACCGATCAACTTCTGCCAAACTCATAAAAACACTCAACCACCATCTTTAAACACTCGCATTTAAATGCACATGAATGAATCAAAATGACAACTCTCGGTCCACATAATCATTTGTTGTGCACCAGTGGAACATTAAAAGTTGTAAAGTACCGAAAACTACTCTTATTCGCAATATGAACCATAATCAAGTCACAGTTTTGATTGAACGTAATCATACGTTAAAGAAAAACTCAATTGTGATCAATGAATAAAAATCAAATCAAGGTAACACGACCAAGTGAATTAGATTTCCATGAATTTCCAACAAAATTATGTAACAATATATTTGTGCATCAAAGTATTCGCGAAAGTTTACAATGAATCATGGGAAATGAACTACGTATACAAACTCATTAAACAACGATAGTTATTGCATTGATAGTTTTTGCTGTTGTAAAAACATGTAATCCTATGCGGTTTCACTTATAAGCCTCTAAACACACTCCTGTGCTAATTTAAGCAAATCAAGCGTAATGATCAATGAAATCACACTAAACAATAACAAAAGGAAAGTTGAATACACTATTAAAACCGAAACCAAAACGTATAAGGAGACCACATAAATCAACATTTAACCGATCAACTTCTGCCAAACTCATACAAACACTCAACCACCATCTTTAAACACTCTTGCATTTAAAAGCACATGAATGAATCAAAATGACAACTCTCGGTCCACATAATCATTTATGTGCACCAGTGGAACATTAACAGTTGTAAAGTACCAAAAACTACTCTATTCGCTCAATATGAACTAATAATCAAGTCACAGTTGTTGATTGAACGTAATCATACGTTAAGGAAAAAACTCAATTGTGATCAATGAATAAAAACTCAAATCAAGGTAACAGGACCTAGTGAATTAGATTTCCATGAATTTCCAACAAAATTATGTAACAATATATTTGTGCATCAAAGTATTCGCGAAAGTTTACAATGACTCATGGGAAATGAACTACGTATTCAAACTTATTGAACAACGATAGTTATTGCATTGATAGTATTTGCTTGTTGTGAAAACATGTAATCCTATGTGGTTTCACTTATAAAGCCTTCTAAACACACTTCTGTGCTAATTTAAGCAAATCAAAGCGTAATGATCAATAAAACCACACTAAACAATAACAAAAGGAAAGTTTGAATGCACTATTAAAACTGAAACCAAAACGTACAAGGAGACCACATAAATCAACTTTTAACCGATCAACTTCTGCCATACTCATACAAAGCACTCAACCACCATCTTTAAACACTCTTGCATTTTAAATCCACATGAATGAATCAAAATGACAACTCTCGGTCCACATAATCATTTATTGTGCACCAGTGTAACATTAACCGTTGTAAAGTACCAAAATCTACTCTTATTCACTCAATATGAACTAATAATCAAGTCACAGTTGTTGATTGAACGTAATCAGACGTTAAGGATAAAACTCAATTTGTGATCAACGAATAAAAACTCAAATCAAGGTCACAGGACCAAGTGAATTAGATTTCAATGAATTTCCAACAAAATTATGTAACAATATATTTGTGCATCAAAGTATTCGCGAAAGCTTACAATGAATCATGGGAAATGAACTACGTATACAAACTCATTAAACAATGATAGTTATTGCATTGATAGTTTTTGCTTGTTGTAAAAACATGTAATCCTATGCGGTTTCACTTATTAATCTTTTTAAACACACTCCTGTGCTAATTTAAGCAAATCAGAGCGTAATGATCAATGAAATCACACTAAACAATAACAAAAGGAAAGTTTGAATACACTATTAAAACCGAAACCAAAACGTATAAGGAGGCCACATAAATCAACATTTAACCGATCAACTTCTGCCAAACTCATACAAAACACTCAACCACCATCTTTAAACACTCTTGCATTTATAATGTATATGAATAAAGCAAAATGACAACTCTCGGTCCACATAATCATTTATTGTGCACCAGTGGAACATTAACAGTTGTAAAGTACCGAAAACTACTCTTATTCGCTCAATATGAACCAATAATCAAGTCATAGTTTTCGATTGAACGTAATCATACGTTAAAGAAAAAACTCAATGTGTGATCAATGAATAAAAACTCAAATCAAGGTAACATGACCAAGTGAATTAGATTTCCATGAATTTCCAACAAAATTATGTAACAATATATTTGTGCATCAAAGTATTCGCGAAAGTTTACAATGAATCATGGGAAATGAACTACGTATACAAACTCATTAAACAACGATAGTTATAGCATTGATAGTTTTTGCTTGTTGTAAAAACATGTAATCCTATGCGGTTTCACTTATAAAGCCTTCTAAACACTCCTGTGCTAATTTAAGCAAATCAAGCGTAATGATCAATGAAATCACACTAAACAATAACAAAAGGAAAGTTTGAATACACTATTAAAACCGAAACCAAAACGTATAAGGAGACCACATAAATCAACATTAACCGATCAACTTCTGCCAAACTCATACAAAACACTCAACCACCATCTTTAAACACTCTTGCATTTTAAAAGCACATGAATGAATCAAAATGACAACTCTCGGTCCACATAATCATTTATGTGCACCAGTGGAACATTAAAGTTGTAAAGTACCAAAACTACTCTTATTCGCTCAATATGAACAATAATCAAGTCACAGTTTTGATTGAACGTAATCATACGTTAAGGAAAACTCAATTGTGATCAATGAATAAAAACTCAAATCAAGGTCACAGGACCAAGTGAATTAGATTTCCATGAATTTCAACAAAATTATGTAACAATATATTTGTGCATCAAAGTATTCGCGAAAGTTTACAATGAATCATGGGAAATGAACTACTATACAAACTCATTAAACAACGATAGTTATTGCATTGATAGTTTTTGCTGTTGTAAAAACATGTAATCCTATGCGGTTTCACTTATAAAGCCTTCTAAACACACTCCTGTGCTAATTTAAGCAAATCAAAGCGTAATGATCAAAAAATCACACTAAACAATAACAAAAGGAAAGTTTGAATGCACTATTAAAACCGAAACCAAAACGTATAAGGAGACCACATAAATCAACTTTAACCGATCAACTTCTGCCAAACTCATACAAACACTCAACCACCATCTTTAAACACTCTTGCATTTTAAAAGCACATGAATGAATCAAAATGACAACTCTCGGTCCACATAATCATTTATTGTGCACCAGTGGAACATTAACCGTTGTAAAGTACCGAAAACTACTCTTATTCGCTCAATATGAACTAATAATCAAGTCACAGTGAGATTGAACGTAATCAGACGTTAAGGAAACTCAATTGTGTGATCAATGAATAAAAACTCAAATCAAGGTAACACGACCAAGTGAATTAGATTTCAATGAATTTCCAACAAAATTATGTAACAATATATTTGTGCATCAAAGTATTCGCGAAAGCTTACAATGAATCATGGGAAATGAACTACGTATACAAACTCATTAAACAATGATAGTTATTGCATTGATAGTTTTTGCTTGTTGTAAAAACATGTAATCCTATGCGGTTTCACTTATTAATCCTTCTAAACACACTCCTGTGCTAATTTAAGCAAATCAGAGCGTAATGATCAATGAAATCACACTAAACAATAACAAAAGGAAAGTTTGAATACACTATTAAAACCGAAACCAAAACGTATAAGGAGGCCACATAAATCAACATTTAACCGATCAACTTCTGCCAAACTCATTCAAAACACTCAACCACCATCTTTAAACACTCTTGCATTTTAAATGCACATGAATGAATTAAAATGACAACTCTCGGTCCACATAATCATTTGTTGTGCACCAGTGGAACATTAACAATTGTAAAGTACCGAAAACTACTCTTATTCGCTCAATATGAACCAATAATCAAGTCACAGTTTTTGATTGAACGTAAACATACGTTAAAGAAAAAACTCAATATGTGATCAATGAATAAAAACTCAAATCAAGGTAACACGACCAAGTGAAGTAGATTTCCCTAAACTTCAAACAAAATTATGTAACATTATATTTGTGCATCAAAGTATTCGTGAAAGTTTACAATGAATCATGGGAAATTAACTACATATACAAACTCATTAAAGAACGATAGTTATTACATTGATAGTTTTTGCTTGTTGTAAAAACATGTAATCCTATGCGGTTTCACTTATTAAGCCTTCTAAACACACTCCTGTGCTAATTTAAGCAAATCAAGCGTATGATCAATGAATCACACTAAACAATAACAAAAGGAAAGTTAATACACAATAAACAATAACAAAAGAAAGTTGAATACACTATTAACCGAAACCAAAACGTATAAGGAGACCACATAAATCAACATTTAACGATCAACTTCTGCCAAACTCATACAAAACACTCAACCACCATCTTTAAACACTCTTGCATTTTAAAGCACATGAATGAATCAAATGACAACTCGGTCCACATAATCATGTATGTGCACCAGTGTAACATTAACCGTTGTAAAGTACCAAAATCTACTCTTATTCGCTCAATATGAACTAATAATCAAGTCACAATTGTGATTGAACGTAATCAGACGTTAAGGATAAAACTCAATTTGTGATCAATGAATAAAAACTCAAATCAAGGTAACACGACCAAGTGAATTAGATTTCCATGAATTTCCAACAAAATTATGTAACAATATATTTGTGCATCAAAGTATTCGCGAAATTTTACAATGAATCATGGGAAATGAACTACGTATACAAACTCACTAAACAATGATAGTTATTGCATTGATAGTTTTTGCTTGTTGTAAAAACATGTAATCCTATGCGGTTTCACTTATAAAGCCTTCTAAACACACTCCTGTGCTAATTAAAGCAAATCAAAGCGTAATGATCAATGAAATCAAACTAAACAATAACAAAAGGAAAGTTTGAATGCACTGTTAAAACCGAAACCAAAACGTATAAGGAGACCACATAAATGAACTTTTAACCGATCAACTTCTACCAAACTCATACAAAACACTCAACCACCATCTTTAAACACTCTTGCATTTTAAATGCACATGAATGAATCAAAATGACAACTCTCGGTCCACATAATCATTTATTGTGCACCAGTGTAACATTAACCGTTGTAAAGTACCGAAAACTATACTCTTATTCGCTCAATATGAAACAATAATCAAGTCACAGTTGTCGATTGAACGTAATCAGACGTTAAGGATAAAACTCAATTTGTGATCAATGAATAAAAACTCAAATCAAGGTCACAGGACCAAGTGAATTAGATTTCAATGAATTTCCAACAAAATTATGTAACAATATATTTGTGCATCAAAGTATTCGCGAAAGTTTACAATGGATCATGGAAATGAACTACGTATACAAACTCATTAAACAACGATAGTTATTGCATTGATAGTTTTTGCTTGTTGTAAAAACATGTAATCCTATGCGGTTTCACTTATTAATCCTTCTAAACACACTCCTGTGCTAATTTAAGCAAATCAGAGCGTAATGATCAATGAAATCACACTAAACAATAACAAAAGGAAAGTTTGAATACACTATTAAAACCGAAACCAAAACGTATAAGGAGACCACATAAATCAACATTTAACCGATCAACTTCTGCCAAACTCATTCAAAACACTCAACCACCATCTTTAAACACTCTTGCATTTTAAATGCACATGAATGAATCAAAATGACAACTCTCGGTCCACATAATCATTTGTTGTGCACCAGTGGAACATTAAAAATTGTAAAGTACCGAAAACTACTCTTATTCGCTCAATATGAACCAATAATCAAGTCACAGTTTTTGATTGAACGTAATCATACGTTAAAGAAAAAACTCAATGTGTGATCAATGAATAAAAACTCAAATCAAGGTAACACGACCAAGTGAAGTAGATTTCCATGAACTTCCAACAAAATTATGTAACATTATATTTGTGCATCAAAGTATTCGTGAAAGTTTACAATGAATCATGGGAAATTAACTACATATACAAACTCATTAAACAACGATAGTTATTACATTGATAGTTTTTGCCTGTTGTAAAAACATGTAATCCTATGAGGTTTCACTTATGAAGCCTTCTAAACACACTCCTGTGCTAATTTAAGCAAATCAAAGCGTAATGATCAATGAAATCACACTAAACAATAACAAAAGGAAAGTTTGAATACACTATTAAACCCGAAACCAAAACGTATAAGGAGACCACATAAATCAACCTATAACCGATCAACTTCTGCCAAACTCATACAAAACACTCAACCACCATCTTTAAACACTCTTGCATTTAAAAGCACATGAATGAATCAAAATGACAACTCTCGGTCCACAAAATCATTTATTGTGCACCAGTGTAACATTAACCGTTGTAAAGTACCAAAATCTACTCTTATTCACTCAATATGAACTAATCAAGTCACAGTGTTGATTGAACGTAATCACACGTTAAGGATAAAACTCAATTTGTGATCAATGAATAAAAACTCAAATCAAGGTCACAGGACCTAGTGAATTAGATTTCCATGAATTTCCAACAAAATTATGTAACAATATATTTGTGCATCAAAGTATTCGCGAAAGTTTACAATGACATGGGAAATGAACTACGTATACAAACTCATTAAACAACGATAGTTATTGCATTGATAGTTTTTGCTTGTTGTGAAAAACATGTAATCCTATGCGGTCACTTATAAAGCCTTCTAAACACACTTCTGTGCTAATTTAAGCAAATCAAGCGTAATGATCAATAAATCACACTAAACAATAACAAAAGGAAAGTTTGAATGCACTATTAAAACCGAAACCAAAACGTATAAGGAGACCACATAAATCAACTTTAACCGATCAACTTCTGCCAAACTCATACAAAGCACTCAACCACCATCTTTAAACACTCTTGCATTTTAAATGCACATGAATGAATCAAAATGACAACTCTCGGTCCCATAATCATTTATTGTGCACCAGTGTAACATTAACCGTTGTAAAGTACCAAAATCTACTCTTATTCACTCAATATGAACTAATAATCAAGTCACAGTTGTCGATTGAACGTAATCAGACGTTAAGGATAAAACTCAATTTGTGATCAATGAATAAAAACTCAAATCAAGGTCACAGGACCAAGTGAATTAGATTTCCATGAATTCCAACAAAATTATGTAACAATATATTGTGCATCAAAGTATTCGCGAAAGTTACAATGAATCATGGGAAATGAACTACGTATACAAACTCATTAAACAACGATAGTTATTGCATTGATAGTTTTTGCTTGTTGTAAAAACATGTAATCCTATGCGGTTTCACTTATTAAGCCTTCTAAACACACTCCTGTGCTAATTTAAGCAAATCAGAGCGTAATGATCATTGAAATCACACTAAACAATAACAAAAGGAAAGTTTGAATGCACTGTTAAAACCGAAACCAAACGTATAAGGAGACACATAAATCAACATTTAACCGATCAACTTCTGCCAAACTCATTCAAAACACTCAACCACCATCTCTAAACACTCTTGCATTTTAAATGCACATGAATGAATTAAAATGACAATTCTCGGTCCACATAATCATTTGTTGTGCACCAGTGGAACATTAAAAATTGTAAAGTACCGAAAACTACTCTTATTCGCTCAATATGAACCAATAATCAAGTCACAGTTTTTGATTGAACGTAATCATACGTTAAAGAAAAAACTCAATATGTGATCAAGGAATAAAAACTCAAATCAAGGTAACACGACCAAGTGAAGTAGATTTCCATGAACTTCCAACAAAATTATGTAACATTATATTTGTGCATCAAAGTATTCGTGAAAGTTTACAATGAATCATGGGAAATTAACTACATATACAAACTCATTAAAGAACGATAGTTATTACATTGATAGTTTTTGGTGTTGTAAAAACATGTAATCCTATGCGGTTTCACTTATAAAGCCTTCTAAACACACTCTGTGCTATTTAAGCAAATCCAAGCGTAATGATCAATGAATCACACTAAACAATAACAAAAGGAAAGTTTGAATACACTATTAAACCCGAAACCAAAACGTATAAGGAGACATAAATCAACATTTAACCGATCAACTTCTGCCAAACTCATACAAAACACTCAACCACCATCTTTAAACACTCTTGCATTTAAAAGCACATGAATGAATCAAAATGACAACTCTCGGTCCACATAATCATTTATTGTGCACCAGTGTAACATTAACCGTTGTAAAGTACCAAAATCTACTCTATTCACTCAATATGAACTAATAATCAAGTCACATTGTGATTGAACGTAATCAGACGTTAAGGAAAAAACTCAATTTGTGATCAATGAATAAAAACTCAAATCAAGGTCACAGGACCTAGTGAATTAGATTTCCATGAATTTCCAACAAAATTATGTAACAATATATTTGTGCATCAAAGTATTCGCGAAAGTTTACAATGAATCATGGGAAATGAACTACGTATTCAAACTCATTAAACAACAATAGTTATTGCATTGATAGTATTTGCTTGTTGTGAAAACATGTAATCCTATGCTATTTCACTTATAAAGCCTTCTAGACACACTTCTGTGCTAATTTTAGCAAATCAAAGCGTAATGATCAATAAAATCACACTAAACAATAACAAAAGGAAAGTTTGAATGCACTGTTAAAACCAAAACCAAAACGTATAAGGAGACCACATAAATCAACAATTAACCGATCAACTTCTGCCATACTCATACAAAGCACTCAACCACCATCTTTAAACACTCTTGCATTTTAAAAGCACATGAATGAATCAAAATGACAACTCTCGGTCCACATAATCATTTATGTGCACCAGTGGAACATTAAACGTTGTAAAGTACCAAATCTACTCTTATTCGCTCAATATGAACTAATAATCAAGTCACAGTTGTCGATTGAACGTAATCAGACGTTAAGGAAAAACTCAATTTGTGATCAATGAATAAAAACTCAAATCAAGGTCAGGACCAAGTGAATTAGATTTCCATGAATTTCAACAAAATTATGTAACAATATATTGTGCATCAAAGTATTCGCGAAACTTTACAATGAATCATGGGAAATGAACTACGTATACAAACTCATTAAACAACGATAGTTATTGCATTGATAGTTTTTGCTTGTTGTAAAAACATGTAATCCTATGCGGTTTCACTTATTAAGCCTTCTAAACACACTCCTGTGCTAATTTAAGCAAATCAGAGCGTAATGATCATTGAAATCACACTAAACAATAACAAAAGGAAAGTTTGAATACACTATTAAAACCGAAACCAAAACGTATAAGGAGACCACATAAATCAACATTTAACCGATCAACTTCTGCCAAACTCATTCAAAACACTCAACCACCATCTTTAAACACTCTTGCATTTTAAATGCACATGAATGAATCAAAATGACAACTCTCGGTCCACATAATCATTTGTTGTGCACCAGTGGAACATTAAATGTAAAGTACCGAAAACTACTCTTATTCGCTCAATATGAACCAATAATCAAGTCACAGTTTTTGATTGAACGTAATCATACGTTAAAGAAAAAACTCAATATGTGATCAATGAATAAAAACTCAAATCAAGGTAACACGACCAAGTGAAGTAGATTTCCCTAAACTTCAAACAAAATTATGTAACATTATATTTGTGCATCAAAGTATTCGTGAAAGTTTACAATGAATCATGGGAAATTAACTACATATACAAACTCATTAAAGAACGATAGTTATTACATTGATAGTTTTTGCCTGTTGTAAAAACATGTAATCCTACGAGGTTTCACTTATAAAGCCTTCTAAACACACTCCCGTGCTAATTTAAGCAAATCAAAGCGTAATGATCAATGAAATCACACTAAACAATAACAAAAGGAAAGTTTGAATACACTATTATAAACAATAACAAAAGGAAAGTTTGAATACACTATTAAACCCGAAACCAAAACGTATAAGGAGACCACATAAATCAACATATAACCGATCAACTTCTGCCAAACTCATACAAAACACTCAACCACCATCTTTAAACACTCTTGCATTTAAAAGCACATGAATGAATCAAAATGACAACTCTCGGTCCACAAAATCATTTATTGTGCACCAGTGTAACATTAACCGTTGTAAAGTACCAAAATCTACTCTTATTCACTCAATACGAACTAATAATCAAGTCACAATTGTTGATTGAATGTAATCACACGTTAAGGATAAAACTCAATTTGTGATCAATGAATAAAAACTCAAATCAAGGTCACAGGACCTAGTGAATTAGATTTCCATGAATTTCCAACAAAATTATGTAACAATATATTTGTGCATCAAAGTATTCGCGAAAGTTTACAATGAATCATGGGAAATGAAACTACACTTAAACTCATTAAACAACGATAGTTATTGCATTGATAGTATTTGCTTGTTGTGAAAACATGTAATCCTATGCGGTTTCACTTATAAAGCCTTCTAAACACACTTCTGTGCTAATTTGAGCAAATCAAAGCTTAATGATCAATAAAATCACACTAAACAATAACAAAAGGATAGTTTGAATGCACTATTAAAACCGAAACCAAAACGTATAAGGAGACCACATAAATCAACCTTTAACCGATCAACTTCTGCCATACTCATACAAAGCACTCAACCACCATCTTTAAACACTCTTGCATTTTAAATGCACTTGAATGAATCAAAATGACAACTCTCGGTCCACATAATCATTTATTGTGCACCAGTGTAACATTAACCGTTGTAAAGTACCAAAATCTACTCTTATTCACTCAATACGAACTAATAATCAAGTCACAGTTGTTGATTGAACGTAATCAGACGTTAAGGATAAAACTCAATTTGTGATCAACGAATAAAAACTCAAATCAAGGTCACAGGACCAAGTGAATTAGATTTCAATGAATTTCCAACAAAATTATGTAACAATATATTTGTGCATCAAAGTATTCGCGAAACTTTACAATGAATCATGGGAAATGAACTACGTATACAAACTCTTTAAACAACGATAGTTATTGCATTGATAGTTTTTGCTTGTTGTAAAAACATGTAATCCTATGCAGTTTCACTTATTAATCCTTCTAAACACACTCCTGTGTTAATTTAAGCAAATCAGAGCGTAATGATCAATGAAATCACACTAAACAATAACAAATGGAAAGTTTGAATACACTATTAAAACCGAAACCAAAACGTATAAGGAGACCACATAAATCAACATTTAACCGATCAACTTCTGCCAAACTCATTCAAAACACTCAACCACCATCTTTAAACACTCTTGCATTTTAAATGCACATGAATGAATCAAAATGACAACTCTCGGTCCACATAATCATTTGTTGTGCACCAATGGAACATAAATAGTTGTAAAGTACCGAAAACTACTCTTATTCGCTCAATATGAACCAATAATCAAGTCACAGTTTTTGATTGAACGTAATCATACGTTAAAGAAAAAACTCAATGTGTGATCAATGAATAAAAACTCAAATCAAGGTCACAGGACCAAATGAATTAGATTTCAATGAATTTCCAACAAAATTATGTAACCATATATTTGTGCATCAAAGAATTCGCGAAACTTTACAATGAATCATGGGAAATGAACTACGTATACAAACTCATTAAACAACGATAGTTATTGCATTGATAGTTTTTGCTTGTTGTAAAAACATGTAATCCTATGCGGTTTCACTTATTAATCCTTCTAAACACACTCCTGTGCTAATTTAAGCAAATCAGAGCGTAATGATCAATGAAATCACACTAAACAATAACAAAAGGAAAGTTTGAATACACTATTAAAACCGAAACCAAAACGTATAAGGAGACCACATAAATCAACATTTAACCGATCAACTTCTGCCAAACTCATTCAAAACACTCAACCACCATCTTTAAACACTCTTGCATTTTAAATGCACATGAATGAATCAAAATGACAACTCTCGGTCCACATAATCATTTGTTGTGCACCAGTGGAACATTAATAGTTGTAAAGTACCGAAAACTACTCTTATTCGCTCAATATGAACCAATAATCAAGTCACAGTTTTTGATTGAACGTAATCATACGTTAAAGAAAAAACTCAATGTGTGATCAATGAATAAAAACTCAAATCAAGGTAACACGACCAAGTGAAGTAGATTTCCATGAACTTCCAACAAAATTATGTAACATTATATTTGTGCATCAAAGTATTCGTGAAAGTTTACAATGAATCATGGAAAATTAACTACATATACAAACTCATTAAACAACGATAGTTATTACATTGATAGTTTTTGCCTGTTGTAAAAACATGTAATCCTATGAGGTTTCACTTATGAAGCCTTCTAAACACACTCCTGTGCTAATTTAAGCAAATCAAAGCGTAATGATCAATGAAATCACACTAAACAATAACAAAAGGAAAGTTTGAATACACTATTAAACCCGAAACCAAAACGTATAAGGAGACCACATAAATCAACCTATAACCGATCAACTTCTGCCAAACTCATTCAAAACACTCAACCACCATCTTTAAACACTCTTGCATTTTAAATGCACATGAATGAATCAAAATGACAACTCTCGGTCCACATAATCATTTGTTGTGCACCAGTGGAACATAAATAGTTGTAAAGTACCGAAAACTACTCTTATTCGCTCAATATGAACCAATAATCAAGTCACAGTTTTTGATTGAACGTAATCATACGTTAAAGAAAAAACTCAATGTGTGATCAATGAATAAAAACTCAAATCAAGGTCACAGGACCAAGTGAATTAGATTTCAATGAATTTCCAACAAAATTATGTAACAATATATTTGTGCATCAAAGAATTCGTGAAACTTTACAATGAATCATGGGAAATGAACTACGTATACAAACTCATTAAACAACGATAGTTATTGCATTGATAGTTTTTGCTTGTTGTAAAAACATGTAATCCTATGCGGTTTCACTTATTAATCCTTCTAAACACACTCCTGTGCTAATTTAAGCAAATCAGAGCGTAATGATCAATGAAATCACACTAAACAATAACAAAAGGAAAGTTTGAATACACTATTAAAACCGAAACCAAAACGTATAAGGAGACCACATAAATCAACATTTAACCGATCAACTTCTGCCAAACTCATTCAAAACACTCAACCACCATCTTTAAACACTCTTGCATTTTAAATGCAAATGAATGAATCAAAATGACAACTCTCGGTCCACATAATCATTGTTGTGCACCAGTGGAACATTAATAGTTGTAAAACTACTCTTATTCGCTCAATATGAACCAATAATCAAGTCATAGTTTTTGATTGAACGTAATCATACGTTAAAGAAAAAACTCAATGTGTGATCAATGAATAAAAACTCAAATCAAGGTAACACGACCAAGTGAAGTAGATTTCCATGAACTTCCAACAAAATTATGTAACATTATATTTGTGCATCAAAGTATTCGTGAAAGTTTACAATGAATCATGGGAAATGAACTACATATACAAACTCATTAAACAACGATAGTTATTACATTGATAGTTTTTGCCTGTTGTAAAAACATGTAATCCTATGAGTTTTCGCTTATGAAGCCTTCTAAACACATTCCTGTGCTAATTTAAGCAAATCAAAGCGTAATGATCAATGAAATCACACTAAACAATAACAAAAGGAAAGTTTGAATACACTATTAAACCCGAAACCAAAACGTATAAGGAGGCCACATAAATCAACCTATAACCGATCAACTTCTGCCAAACTCATTCAAAACACTCAACCACCATCTTTAAACACTCTTGCATTTTAAATGCACATGAATAAATCAAAATGACAACTCTCGGTCCACATAATCATTTGTTGTGCACCAGTGGAACATAACCGTGTAAAGTACCGAAAACTACTCTTATTCGCTCAATATGAACCAATAATCAAGTCATAGTTTTTGATTGAACGTAATCATACGTTAAAGAAAAAACTCAATGTGTGATCAATGAATAAAAACTCAAATCAAGGTCACAGGACCAAGTGAATTAGATTTCCATGAATTTCCAACAAAATTATGTAACAATATATTTGTGCATCAAAGTATTCGCGAAAGTTTACAATGAATCATGGGAAATGAACTACGTATACAAACTCATAAAACAACGATAGTTATTGCATTGATAGTTTTTGCTTGTTGTAAAAACATGTAATCCTATGCGGTTTCACTTATTAAGCCTTCTAAACACACTCCTGTGCTAATTTAAGCAAATCAAAGCGTAATGATCAATGAAATCACACTAAACAATAACAAAAGGAAAGTTTGAATGCACTATTAAAAACCGAAACCAAAACGTATAAGGAGACCACATAAATCAACATTTAACCGATCAACTTCTGCCAAACTCATACAAGCACTCAACCACCATCTTTAAACACTCTTGCATTTTAAATGCAATGAATGAATCAAATGACAACTCTCGGTCCACATAATCGTTATTGTGCACAGTGGAACATTAATAGTTGTAAAAACTACTCTTATTCGCTCAATATGAACCAATAATCAAGTCACAGTTGTTGATTGAACGTAATCAACGTTAAAGAAAAACTCAATGTGTGATCAATGAATAAAAACTCAAATCAAGGTAACACGACCAAGTGAATTAGATTTCATGAATTTCCAACAAAATTATGTAACATATATTTGTGCATCAAAGTATTCGCGAAAGTTTACAATGAATCATGGGAAATGAACTACATATAAAACTCATTAAACAACGATAGTTATTGCATTGATAGTTTTTGCTGTTGTAAAAACATGTAATCCTATGCGTTTTCACTATGAAGCCTTCTAAACACACTCCTGTGCTAATTTAAGCAAATCAAGCGTAATGATCAATGAAATCACACTAAACAATAACAAAAGGAAAGTTTGAATACACTATTAAACCCGAAACCAAAACGTATAAGGAGACCACATAAATCAACCTTTAACCGATCAACTTCTGCCAAACTCATTAAAAACACTCAACCACCATCTTTAAACACTCTTGCATTTTAAATGCACATGAATGAATCAAAATGACAACTCTCGGTCCACATAATCATTTGTTGTGCACCAGTGGAACATAATAATTGTAAAGTACCGAAAACTACTCTTATTCGCTCAATATGAACCAATAATCAAGTCACAGTTTTGATTGAACGTAATCATACGTTAAAGAAAAACTCAATGTGTGATCAATGAATAAAAACTCAAATCAAGGTCACAGGACCAAGTGAATAGATTTCATGAATTTCCAACAAAATTATGTAACAAATATTTGTGCATCAAAGTATTCGCGAAATTTACAATGAATCATGGGAAATGAACTACGTATACAAACTCATTAAACAACGATAGTTATTGCATTGATAGTTTTGCTTGTTGTAAAAACATGTAATCCTATGCGGTTTCACTTATTAATCCTTCTAAACACACTCCTGTGCTAATTTAAGCAAATCAGAGCGTAATGATCAATGAAATCACACTAAACAATAACAAAAGGAAAGTTTGAATACACTATTAAAACGAAACCAAAACGTATAAGGAGACCACATAAATCAACATTTAACCGATCAACTTCTGCCAAACTCATAAAACACTCAACCACCATCTTTAAACACTCTTGCATTTAAAAGCACATGAATGAATCAAAATGACAACTCTCGGTCCACATAATCATTTATTGTGCACCAGGTAACATTAAACGTTGTAAAGTACCGAAATCTACTCTTATTCGCTCAATATGAACTAATAATCAAGTCACAGTTGTTGATTGAACGTAATCAGACTTAAGGATAAAACTCAATTTGTGATCAATGAATAAAAACTCAAATCAAGGTCACAGGACCTAGTGAATTAGATTTCCATGAATTTCCAACAAAATTATGTAACAATATATTTGTGCATCAAAGTATTCGCGAAAGTTTACAATGAATCATGGGAAATGAACTACGTATTCAAGCTCATTAAACAACGATAGTTATTGCATTGATAGTATTTGCTTGTTGTGAAAACATGTAATCCTATGCGGTTTCACTTATAAAGCCTTCTAAACACACTTCTGTGCTAATTTAAGCAAATCAAAGCGTAATGATCAATAAAATCACACCAAACAATAACAAAAGGAAAGTTTGAATGCACTATTAAAACCGAAACCAAAACGTTTAAGGAGACCACATAATCAACCTTTAACCGATCAACTTCTGCCATACTCATACAAAGCACTCAACCACCATCTTTAAACATTCTTGCATTTTAAAAGCACATGAATGAATGAAAATGACAACTCTCGGTCCACATAATCATTTATTGTGCACCAGTGTAACATTAACCGTTGTAAAGTACCAAAATCTACTCTTATTCACTCAATATGAACTAATAATCAAGTCATAATTGTCGATTGAACGTAATCATACGTTAAGGATAAAACTCAATTTGTGATCAATGAATAAAAACTCAAATCATGGTCACAGGACCTAGTGAATTAGATTTCCATGAATTTCCAACATAATTATGTAACAATATATTTGTGCATCAAAGTATTCGCGAAAGTTTACAATGAATCATGGGAAATGAACTACGTATACAAACTCATTAAACAACGATAGTTATTGCATTGATAGTATTTGCTTGTTGTGAAAACATGTAATCCTATGCGGTTTCACTTATAAGCCTTCTAAAAACACTTCTGTGCTAATTAAGCAAATCAAAGCGTAATGATCAATGAAATCACACTAAACAATAACAAAAGGAAAGTTTGAATACACTATTAAACCGAAACCAAAACGTATAAGGAGACCACATAAATCAACCTTTAACCGATCAACTTCTGCCAAACTCATAAAACACTCAACCACCATCTTTAAACACTCTTGCATTTAAAAGCACATGAATGAATCAAAATGACAACTCTCGGTCCACATAATCATTTATGTGCACCAGTGTAACATTAACGTTGTAAAGTACCAAAATCTACTCTTATTCGCTCAATATGAACCAATAATCAAGTCACATTGTTGATTGAACGTAATCAGACGTTAAGGAAAAAATCAATTTGTGATCAATGAATAAAAACTCAAATCAAGGTCACAGGACCAAGTGAAGTAGATTTCATGAATTCCAACAAAATTATGTAACAAATATTTGTGCATCAAAGTATTCGCGAAAGTTTACAATGAATCATGGGAAATGAACTACGTATACAAACTCATTAAACAACGATAGTTATTGCATTGATAGTTTTTGCTGTTGTAAAAACATGTAATCCTATGCGGTTTCACTTATTAAGCCTTCTAAACACACTCCTGTGCTAATTTAAGCAAATCAGAGCGTAATGATCAATGAAATCACACTAAACAATAAAAAAAGGAAAGTTTGAATACACTATTAAAACCGAAACCAAAACGTATAAGGAGACCACATAAATCAACATTAACCGATCAACTTCTGCCAAACTCATTCAAAACACTCAACCACCATCTTTAAACACTCTTGCATTTTAAATGCACATGAATGAATCAAAATGACAACTCTCGGTCCACATAATCATTTGTTGTGCACCAGTGGAACATTAATCGTTGTAAAGTACCGAAAACTACTCTTATTCGCTCAATATGAACCAATAATCAAGTCACAGTTTTTGATTGAACGTAATCATACGTTAAAGAAAAAACTCAATGTGTGATCAATGAATAAAAACTCAAATCAAGGTCACAGGACCAAGTGAATTAGATTTCCATGAATTCCAACAAAATTATGTAACATATATTTGTGCATCAAAGTATTCGTGAAAGTTTACAATGAATCATGGGAAATTAACTACATATACAAACTCATTAAAGAACGATAGTTATTACATTGATAGTTTTTGCCTGTTGTAAAAACATGTAATCCTATGAGGTTTCACTTAAAAAGCCTTCTAAACACACTCCTGTGCTAATTTAAGCAAATCAAAGCGTAATGATCAATGAAATCACACTAAACAATAACAAAAGGAAAGTTTGAATACACTATTAAACCCGAAACCAAAACGTATAAGGAGACCACATAAATCAACATATAACCGATCAACTTCTGCCAAACTCATACAAAACACTCAACCACCATCTTTAAACACTCTTGCATTTAAAAGCACATGAATGAATCAAAATGACAACTCTCGGTCCACAAAATCATTTATTGTGCACCAGTGGAACATTAACAGTTGTAAAGTACCGAAAACTACTCTTATTCGCTCAATATGAACTAATAATCAAGTCACAGTTGTTGATTGAACGTAATCACACGTTAAGGATAAAACTCAATTTGTGATCAATGAATAAAAACTCAAATCAAGGTCACAGGACCAAGTGAATTAGATTTCCATGAATTTCCAACAAAATTATGTAACAATATATTTGTGCATCAAAGTATTCGCGAAAGTTTACAATGAATCATGGGAAATGAACTACGTATACAAACTCATTAAACAACGATAGTTATTGCATTGATAGTTTTTGCTTGTTGTAAAAACATGTAATCCTATGCGGTTTCACTTATAAAGCCTTCTAAACACACTCCTGTGCTAATTTAAGCAAATCAAAGCGTAATGATCAATGAAATCACACTAAACAATAACAAAAGGAAAGTTTGAATACACTATTAAAACCGAAACCAAAACGTATAAGGAGACCACATAAATCAACTTTTAACCGATCAACTTCTGCCATACTCATACAAAGCACTTAACCACCATCTTTAAACACTCTTGCATTTTAAATGCACATGAATGAATCAAAATGACAACTCTCGGTCCACATAATCATTTATTGTGCACCAGTGTAACATTAACCGTTGTAAAGTACCAAAATCTACTCTTATTCACTCAATACGAACTAATAATCAAGTCACAATTGTTGATTGAACGTAATCAGACGTTAAGGATAAAACTCAAAATTTGTGATCAATGAATAAAAACTCAAATCAAGGTCACAGGACCTAGTGAATTAGATTTCCATGAATTTCCAACAAAATTATGTAACAATATATTTGTGCATCAAAGTATTCACGAAAGTTTACAATGAATCATGGGAAATGGACTACGTATTCAAACTCATTAAACAACGATAGTTATTGCATTGATAGTATTTGCTTGTTGTGAAAACATGTAATCCTATGCGGTTTCACTTATAAAGCCTTCTAAACACACTTCTGTGCTAATTTGAGCAAATCAAAGCTTAATGATCAATAAAATCACACTAAACAATAACAAAAGAAAAGTTTGAATGCACTATTAAAACTCAAACCAAAACGTATAAGGAGACCACATAAATCAACCTTTAACCGATCAACTTCTGCCATACTCATACAAAGCACTCAACCACCATCTTTAAACACTCTTGCATTTTAAAAGCACATGAATGAATCAAAATGACAACTCTCGGCCCACATAATCATTTGTTGTGCACCAGTGTAACATTAACCGTTGTAAAGTACCAAAATCTACTCTTATTCACTCAATATGAACAAATAATCAAGTCACAGTTGTCGATTGAACGTAATCAGACGTTAAGGATAAAACACAATTTGTGATCAACGAATAAAAACTCAAATCAAGGTCACAGGACCAAGTGAATTAGATTTCAATGAATTTCCAACAAAATTATGTAACAATATATTTGTGCATCAAAGTATTCGCGAAACTTTACAATGAATCATGGGAAATGAACTACGTATACAAACTCATTAAACAACGATAGTTATTGCATTGATAGTTTTTGCTTGTTGTAAAAACATGTAATCCTATGCGGTTTCACTTATTAATCCTTCTAAACACACTCCTGTGCTAATTTAAGCAAATCAGAGCGTAATGATCAATGAAATCACACTAAACAATAACAAAAGGAAAGTTTGAATACACTATTAAAACCGAAACCAAAACGTATAAGGAGACCACATAAATCAACATTTAACCGATCAACTTCTGCCAAACTCATTCAAAACACTCAACCACCATCTTTAAACACTCTTGCATTTTAAATGCACATGAATGAATCAAAATGACAACTCTCGGTCCACATAATCATTTGTTGTGCACCAGTGGAACATTAATAGTTGTAAAGTACCGAAAACTACTCTTATTCGCTCAATATGAACCAATAATCAAGTCACAGTTTTTGATTGAACGTAATCATACGTTAAAGAAAAAACCCAATGTGTGATCAATGAATAAAAACTCAAATCAAGGTCACAGGACCAAGTGAATTAGATTTCAATGAATTTCCAACAAAATTATGTAACAATATATTTGTGCATCAAAGAATTCGCGAAACTTTACAATGAATCATGGGAAATGAACTACGTATACAAACTCATTAAACAACGATAGTTATTGCATTGATAGTTTTTGCTTGTTGTAAAAACATGTAATCCTATGCGGTTTCACTTATTAAGCCTTCTAAACACACTCCTGTGCTAATTTAAGCAAATCAGAGCGTAATGATCATTGAAATCACACTAAACAATAACAAAAGGAAAGTTTGAATGCACTGTTAAAACCGAAACCAAAACGTATAAGGAGACCACATAAATCAACCATTAACCGATCAACTTCTGCCAAACACATTCAAAACACTCAACCACCATCTTTAAACACTCTTGCATTTTAAATGCACATGAATGAATCAAAATGACAACTCTCGGTCCACATAATCATTTGTTGTGCACCAGTGGAACATTAATAGTTGTAAAGTACCGAAAACTACTCTTATTCGCTCAATATGAACCAATAATCAAGTCACAGTTTTTGATTGAACGTAATCATACGTTAAAGAAAAAACTCAATGTGTGATCAATGAATAAAAACTCAAATCAAGGTCACAGGACCAAGTGAATTAGATTTCAATGAATTTCCAACAAAATTATGTAACAATATATTTGTGCATCAAAGTATTCGCGAAACTTTACAATGAATCATGGGAAATGAACTACGTATACAAACTCATTAAACAACGATAGTTATTGCATTGATAGTTTTTGCTTGTTGTAAAAACATGTAATCCTATGCGGTTTCACTTATTAAGCCTTCTAAACACACTCCTGTGCTAATTTAAGCAAATCAGAGCGTAATGATCATTGAAATCACACTAAACAATAACAAAAGGAAAGTTTGAATACACTATAAACCGAAACCAAAACGTATAAGGAGACCACATAAATCAACCTATAACCGATCAACTTCTGCCAAACTCATACAAAACACTCAACCACCATCTTTAAACACTCTTGCATTTTAAAATGCACATGAATGAATCAAAATGACAACTCTCGGTCCACATAATCATTTGTGTGCACCAGTGGAACATTAAATAGTTGTAAAGTACGAAAACTACTCTTATTCGCTCATATGAACTAATAATCAAGTCACAGTTGTCGATTGAACGTAATCAGACGTTAAAGAAAAACTCAATTTGTGATCAATGAATAAAAACTCAAATCAAGGTCACAGGACCAAGTGAATTAGATTTCAATGAATTTCCAACAAAATTATGTAACAATATATTTGTGCATCAAAGAATTCGCGAAACTTTACAATGAATCATGGGAAATGAACTACGTATACAAACTCATTAAACAACGATAGTTATTGCATTGATAGTTTTTGCTTGTTGTAAAAACATGTAATCCTATGCGGTTTCACTTATTAAGCCTTCTAAACACACTCCTGTGCTAATTTAAGCAAATCAGAGCGTAATGATCATTGAAATCACACTAAACAATAACAAAAGGAAAGTTTGAATGCACTGTTAAAACCGAAACCAAAACGTATAAGGAGACCACATAAATCAACCATTAACCGATCAACTTCTGCCATACTCATACAAAGCACTCAACCACCATCTTTAAACACTCTTGCATTTTAAAAGCACATGAATGAATCAAAATGACAACTCTCAGTCCACATAATCATTTATTGTGCACCAGTGTAACATTAATAGTTGTAAAGTACCGAAAACTACTCTTATTCGCTCAATATGAACCAATAATCAAGTCACAGTTTTTGATTGAACGT
The DNA here is from genome assembly GCA_025506415.1 of Flaveria robusta. Classification (NCBI taxonomy): domain Eukaryota; kingdom Viridiplantae; phylum Streptophyta; class Magnoliopsida; order Asterales; family Asteraceae; genus Flaveria; species Flaveria robusta. The sequence continues at coordinate 43,471 of JACCIZ010000276.1, forward strand.
AATCACCGTTAAGAAAAAACTCAATGTGTGATCAATGAATAAAAACTCAAATCAAGGTAACAAGACCAAGTGAATTAGATTTCCATGAACTTCCAACAAAATTATGTAACATTATATTTGTGCATCAAAGTATTCGCGAAAGTTTACAATGAATCATGGGAAATGAACTACTATACAAACTCATTAAACAACGATAGTTATTGCATTGATAGTTTTTGCTTGTTGTAAAAACATGTAATCCTATGCGGTTTCACTTATGAAGCCTCTAAACACACTCCTGTGCTAATTTAAGCAAATCAAAGCGTAATGATCAATGAAATCACACTAAACAATAACAAAAGGAAAGTTTGAATACACTATAAAACCGAAACCAAAACGTATAAGGAGACCACATAAATCAACCTTTACCGATCAACTTCTGCCAAACTCATACAAAACACTCAACCACCATCTTTAAACACTCTTGCATTTAAAAGCACATGAATGAATCAAAATGACAACTCTCGGTCCCATAATCATTTTTGTGCACCAGTGTAACATTAACCGTTGTAAAGTACCAAAATCTACTCTTATTCACTCAATATGAACTAATAATCAGTCCAATTGTTGATTGAACGTAATCAGACGTTAAGGACAAAACTCAATTTGTGATCAATGAATAAAAACTCAAATCAAGGTCACAGGACCTAGTGAATTAGATTTCCATGAATTTCCAACAAAATTATGTAACAATATATTTGTGCATCAAAGTATTCGCGAAAGTTTACAATGAATCATGGGAAATGAACTACGTATTCAAACTCATTAAACAACGATAGTTATTGCATTGATAGTATTTGCTTGTTGTGAAAACATGTAATCCTATGCGGTTTCACTTATAAAGCCTTCTAAACACACTTCTGTGCTAATTTAAGCAAATCAAAGCGTAATGATCAATAAAATCACACTAAACAATAACAAAAGGAAAGTTTGAATGCACTATTAAAACCGAAACCAAAACGTATAAGGAGACCACATAAATCAACCTTTAACCGATCAACTTCTGCCATACTCATACAAAGCACTCAACCACCATCTTTAAACACTCTTGCATTTTAAAAGCACATGAATGAATCAAAATGACAACTCTCGGTCCACATAATCATTTATTGTGCACCAGTGTAACATTAACCGTTGTAAAGTACCAAAATCTACTTTTATTCACTCAATATGAACTAATAATCAAGTCACAGTTGTCGATTGAACGTAATCAGACGTTAAGGATAAAACTCAATTTGTGATCAATGAATAAAAACTCAAATCAAGGTCACAGGACCAAGTGAATTAGATTTCAATGAATTTCCAACAAAATTATGTAACAATATATTTGTGCATCAAAGTATTCGCGAAACTTTACAATGAATCATGGGAAATGAACTACGTATACAAACTCATTAAACAACGATAGTTGTTGCATTGATAGTTTTTGCTTGTTGTAAAAACATGTAATCCTATGCGGTTTCACTTATTAATCCTTCTAAACACACTCATGTGCTAGTTTAAGCAAATCAGAGCGTAATGATCAATGAAATCACACTAAACAATAACAAAAGGAAAGTTTGAATACACTATTAAAACCGAAACCAAAACGTATAAGGAGACCACATAAATCAACATTTAACCGATCAACTTCTGCCAAACTCATACAAACACTCAACCACCATCTTTAAACACTCTTGCATTTTAAAAGCACATGAATGAATCAAAATGACAACTCTCGGTCCACATAATCATTTATTGTGCACCAGTGGAACATTAACCGTTGTAAAGTACCGAAAACTACTTTATTCGCTCAATATGAACCAATAATCAAGTCACAGTTTCGATTGAACGTAATCATACGTTAAAGAAAAACTCAATTTGTGATCAATGAATAAAAACTCAAATCAAGGTAACAGGACCAAGTGAATTAGATTTCATGAATTTCCAACAAAATTATGTAACAATATATTTGTGCATCAAAGTATTCGCGAAAGTACAATGAATCATGGGAAATGAACTACGTATACAAACTCATTAAAAACGATAGTTATTGCATTGATAGTTTTTGCCTGTTGTAAAAACATGTAATCCTATGCGGTTTCACTTATAAAGCCTTCTAACACACACCTGTGCTAATTTAAGCAAATCAAAGCGTAATGATCAATGAAATCACACTAAACAATAACAAAAGGAAAGTTTGAATACACTATTAAAACCGAAACAAAACGTATAAGGAGACACATAAATCAACATTTAACGATCAACTTCTGCCAAACTCATACAAAAACTCAACCACCATCTTTAAACACTCTTGCATTTAAAAGCACATGAATGAATCAAAATGACAACTCTCAGTCCACAAAATCATTTATTGTGCACCAGTGTAACATTAACCGTTGTAAAGTACCAAAATCTACTCTTATTCACTCAATACGAACTAATAATCAAGTCACAATTGTTGATTGAATGTAATCACACGTTAAGGATAAAACTCAATTTGTGATCAATGAATAAAAACTCAAATCAAGGTCACAAGACCTAGTGAATTAAATTTCCATGAATTTCCAACAAAATTATGTAACAATATATTTGTGCATCAAAGTATTCGCGAAAGTTTACAATGACTCATGGGAAATGAACTACGTATTCAAACTTATTAAACAACGATAGTTATTGCATTGATCGTATTTGCTTGTTCTGAAAACATGTAATCCTATGTGGTTTCACTTATAAAGCCTTCTAAACACACTTCTGTGCTAATTTAAGCAAATCAAAGCGTAATGATCAATAAAACCACACTAAACAATAACAAAAGGAAAGTTTGAATGCACTATTAAAAACGAAACCAAAACGTATAAGGAGACCACATAAATCAACTTTTAACCGATCAACTTCTGCCATACTCATACAAAGCACTTAACCACCATCTTTAAACACTCTTGCATTTTAAATGCACATGAATGAATCAAAATGACAACTCTCGGTCCACATAATCATTTATTGTGCACCAGTGGAACATTAAAGTTGTAAAGTACCAAAACTACTCTTATTCACTCAATATGAACTATAATCAAGTCACAATTGTTGATTGAACGTAATCAGACGTTAAGGATAAAACTCAATTTGTGATCAATGAATAAAAACTCAAATCAAGGTCACAGGACCAAGTGAATTAGATTTCCATGAATTTCCAACAAATTATGTAACAATATTTGTGCATCAAAGTATTCACGAAAGTTTACAATGAATCATGGGAAATGGACTACGTATACAAACTCATTAAACAACGATAGTTATTGCATTGATAGTTTTTGCTTGTTGTAAAAACATGTAATCCTATGCGGTTTCACTTAT